>PVHP010023019.1:0-27777 GCA_004024765.1 Zapus hudsonius
CTGCCACAGCACTGCAAACAGCGGCAGGAAGGTGTGCCAAACTCTGGCAAGGGGAAGCTGGCTTATAACCCCATAAGCCCGCCCCTGACAACACAGCTCCATCGAGGTTGTAAAACCCAAACTGCCATCAGCTGAGGATCGATCTATCAGAACACATTCAATTGTTTGTGGGGGACACCTGTATCAAACCATGACACCAGCACATCAAAAAAATTCATTTCAAATACTTAATTCTACTGGTCATCCTTTTTAGACATCTACTCAACTTAAATAATCTAGAAATTCAGTTCTAATCACTTTCAATAAACCACTTCAAAGTAATTGAGAATATTATTAAAATTACCTTGTCTGTTTATATATAAATATATACATGTATATGCTTTTCTTAAAAGTGCCTAAGTTTAACTTAGGTACTTTTACCTAACTTCAAAATGATATATATATTTTTTAAACAATTTCTACAATATTGACCAGATCGTGTGCTTAAATATAAAGTGGTTAAGAAACATTTGAGCATCATGGTTTTTATAACAAGTTTTTATTTTGATCTATAGAAAAGTTTTGGAGAAATAATCAATTTTGAAACTCATTATCTTATTGCATACTGATATTAGCTTCTTTATGCAATGCTGGTAGGCATTCAGTCTCTTATCAGCGAGATGGGTTCTCACCCACAGAGAAATTTCCAATGAAGTGAAAAACACTTGCAGCTGACATTATGTTATGATAGTGATGATTTCAAAAGATGCCGAGTTCTGCTTAAGGAGTTTTATATGAATCAGAATTTTTATTAGAAAAAGTTAGGGGAGGGGGACTGAAAGATGTAACTCATCAGAACTTCATTTAGTGTTAAATACAATTAAGCTCTGAGAAAGGATTTGCACTTTAACTTTGAAATATATTTTTAAAAACTTTACTGAATTATCATGTAACAGTTTCCTGATTTTCTGTTACATCCCTGAAAATGAGTTCACTTTAATAAGTGAGATGATTTGTAAAGAAGAATGGATCACAAGGGATAAAGTTGTATTGTCGGAACTGTGCTGTCATGAACCGCATTGTTTCAGACATATCTATTTTCCACATTTATAAGCTTATAAAATAATACTGTGGTGTTCATGAATACCAGAACTGCCCACAGCAACAACTCAAACATCTTTCTACCAATGATGCAAATCATAACCTATGCTCTCATGAACACTGTGTGAATATTATATTGAATGTAATATCATCGTACGGACTTTGGTTAAGGACTGAAACCTCTGCTGTAGGAGTCGCTGACTATGGTCAGATGCTTTTCAATCATTCTCAGTTCTCCTTCACTAATCCCTGAATACAGATGCCGGATAATAAATTACGACTTCTTTGGAAAATGGGTATCTAGGAGAATGACCCATCTCAAACTGGGAAGGGACAATGTGACTAAAAATTACTGAAGAAAAAAAGGTAGAGTGAACTTCAGATGTATTTTGTAGAATCTATTCTTTTATTAAATGACAGAAGTGCTAGTATTAATGGAAATAACTATATTGGTTGATGTCATTTTAATTTCCTTCTAGTGTACCAATGGATGAGAATACTATTTTATTCGGATGCAAAATAGATACTTCATTGTAAACCTATGTCTCTGCCAAAATAATGCACGTTGCTCTATAATATCTTGAGGACAAAGAACACACTTTGATTCTACTAACAGATCATAAGAAACTACTATTTTTATTGAAGTAAATGAGATAATAAACACATGTCCTTGGTTATTATTATTTATGTTGCACATACTCAAGTCCTATGCATAACTCATGAGGAAAAACTACTCTTTCCTATGAACATTATTTATTTTAAAAATTAAAATATCCTCACATGTAACAAATTATTTTAGTTTATATGTGAATTTTTCTTTCGGCTGAACCTTCCAGTATTTTAAGGAAAAAAAAAAAAGATTTTATTCCCAACCGACTATATAAAAAACCAGCTCATCCTTAATTCATTAAGTACCATTTTTTTTTTGCCCGCTTACATTTGTCAAATTATAGGATTCATTATAACAGGAATGTAGAGTTATGGCTCTAGCTCTTTTTGTTCTAATCCTTTTTCCATGTATTCTTTCTTTTGATTTGTGACCTTCATTAGCACGAGAGCTCACATAATGCCTTCAGTTCCATTCCAGGAGGATAAGCAGTCAGATAGTGTAGGAATTATTTTACATACCATAGATATTAACATGGTTACTCAGAGAAATTATATTAATATCTAAGACACTCAAACACTTCCAGAAAAGTGCTTCTTTATCTCAATTAGTCCTTCAACATAGAAGATACATTCTCAACTATTTATGGTGAAACTCCCCAAGTAGGAAATATCTTACTAAGATCTTGATGCATATATAAGTTATTTAGGTCATAGCATTCTTAACTATTTTCTTTACTTTTTAGTGAAAAACACGGTCTTCTCATTATTCTAGATTTAACAAAGAGATTAGTGTAAATTAAATGACTCAGAATCCCACAGAAGTAACTATGGCATTTCAATATTACCTTTTTTTTATACATGGCAAAGACATTTTGTGTGCATGATCGTTCTGTACTTAGATCTTAATATCATTTTCCCATTATACCATAAGTAATTCTCCTATATGGAGCATTCTTCAAAAGCATTAATTTTGTAAGTTCTAGATATTAGACCTCTGTCTGAGTTATGGCTGGCAAAGATTATCTCCCAGATTAGGTTAATTTCTTAACATAATTCTTCTTAACATATTATATCCAATGGTGGCTCTCAGTATGGTATGTTTGTCTGTACAGAAGCTTTTTAGCTTGATGAGATCCCACTGTTAAAGTGATTGTTGCACTTCCTGGGCTACTGGAAGTTTGTTCAGGAAGTTTTTCCCTATTCCTATCTCGTGGAGAGTTCCTCCTAATTTTTTCTTCCAGGGTTTTCAGAGTTTCAGGTCTTATGTTGAGGTCTTTAATCCATTTAGAGTTGATTTTTGTGCACGGTGAGAGGAGTGAGTCTAGTTTCATTTTTTTACATGTATTTACTCAATTTGTCCAGCACCATTTGTTGAAGATGCTATCATTTTGCCAGTGAACATTGTTGGTACCTTTGTCAAAGATTAAGTAATGATAGGGGGGTCTTCAATTCTGTTCCATTGGTCTATCTATTTTTATGCCAATACCATGCTGTTTTGTTACTATGGCTTTGTAGTATATCTTTTCAACATAAAAGAAATGTATGCTAGCTCTTTTGGGGAGTGGGGTTCAAGGTAGGGTCCTAGGCCAGGCTGACCTGGAATTCACTATTGTTAGAGGAATATGACTTTGCATATTTAAAGCTGATTGATAGATTTGATGAAGAGATATTTCAATTTCTTTGGAAATATCAATAGATTTTATAATTTTTTGAAATTTTTCTTAACATATATTTAATGAAATATTTATTAACCTTTCATAGATTTCCAAGGATTTCTACTGAACTTACTGGCCCACTTAAATTTAGAACAAAAAAATGCATTTTGGAGTAAAATTAGACAAACCATAAATTGTTATCATTAAAGCACTCACGTTCATGGGAGACTTTACACAAACTACATATTTATGAGCATTTTACGTTACATCCAATTTATCTCCTTATTTCTTTCAATAAAGATAGATATAAGAAAGTAACACTCTGAGGGTACTGGGTAATGAGGTCAGAAGGAAGCTTACCTACAAAATTCAAAGTCCTTTATAAGTGTTGGCATTATTCCTCTAAGCTTCAAGAAAAAAATCTTCAGAGGGTAGAATGGATTAATTATGCATTCATACAAAACACAATTGAAAGGAGCTACAGAAAACTGCAACAGCATCTATGATGAGCCCCCAAAACACTGCAGAGTAACAAAAGTCAGACACAAAAGAATACATGTGGTCCGATTCCATTCATATCAAGCTCAAGAAAAGACACATCTAGTCAGTGTTACTGAAGTCAGGAAGTGCCTGGAGGTAGGGAGAAAGAAATCAAAGAGGGGCAGGAAGGAACATACAGAAAGTGGCTACATGAGTGTGTGGGGGTTTTTTGTTGTTTTTTAATTTTTTTTATTTTTTTAGTGAAAACACACTGTAGCCGGGAGGCAGAGGTAGGAGGATTGCCGTGAGTTCAAGGCCACCCTGAGACTACATAGTGAATTCCAGGTCAGCCTGGACTAGAGCGAGACCCTACCTCGAAAAACCAAAAAAAAAAAAGAAAAGAAAGAAAACACACTGTATATTTAACACTGTGCATTTTAGCATGCATTATTTATACCTCACCAAAGAAAATTGAGATTAAAATAAATCTCTGGAAAGTTAAGGACTTTGTCCTAAAATGATTGCAATCCAAATTTTATACCATTGCCCTGCATGACTTCCACCCAATGAATTCCATTGGACATGAAGACAAAGAGCAACACCAACAGGCCAATCAGAGAGGATTTCTCTTATTATAAGAAGATTTCTTTATTATTTTTATTATAAGAAGAAATAAAAACAAAAAGAAGAAATAAAAACAGATGGGGACACTCATTTAATGAAAACACTATATTTTAAAATGGAAGCTTCACATCACTTGGATATGTTAATTTGTTTCACTATAGTAACCATTTGACTATATGCATATATGTACATATTTTTCAAACTGTTATGTGACATACCTTATAAATACATAGTAACTTTTATTTTTAAACAAATATTTAATTGAAGATCTGCGGTGAGAGGCAATAATCACGGAACCATCCCTCCCTGTGACAGTGCCTCTGGAAGGCTATGGTGGGTCACGTGACCCAGCAGGCTGTGTGGCTTAATGGTTGTCATATTTGAATTGCCTTTCTCCCTAAACACAGGCAGACCGGGGCTTTCTGTAAATTCCACCCATTGTTTCTAGTTCTGCCCTAGTTAGCAAACCCCTCTTCCATGGCAGCCCTAGGGATATCCGCCAAGAGGAAGCAAATTTCCTTTAAATTCTTTTTATAATTAGACTAATCTATTCCCTCAAATCTTTCCCATGCAGCATGATTTGTAAGTTACCTCATAGTCTATTTTTAATGAATATGTCACAGAATTTTAATTCTCCATGTGATCTAACCAAAACAGACAGCAATGAGTTCTACCTTCATTTGCTCACTCTTTGAGTTGATACTTAAAAAAAATAAATAAAGAGGAAAGTCCATAAGGATCGCCTAGGTATTTCTTGTCATATGAGAATGAAGAGAGAACTCTATCACCAAATACTCCCATATACCTGCTGAAGAGCCTGGTAAGTGAAATTCTAGATGCAAAGCAGGCCAATGTGTGACAGACTACAAAAACATGATTACAGCCTCAATTCACAGTCTCCTACCAGAACTTTTTTTAGGCATTTCTTAAGCAAAACCAGACCCCCCCCAGAGATGCCCTAATCTTCTGGTCTCTTCTTTGAATAATGTGTGTTGAGTAACTTGCTGGTACCAATGCTTTGTCAGAGAGGATGGATGTGGAAATACTTAATGAACAACTGACAAATATGAAACACAACATGAGGTGGGAAATGTTTCTAATTCTGTGACAGCAAGCTCCATAGACCCTCTTCCCTTGAGTGAGAAGTGTCTAGCTAGAGCTCAAACCTAAGCACTAAAACTGATTGGTCAGGTATGAACCAACCAGCTGTCTCTCTGCTCACCTGGGACAGGAAATACTGAACAGATAGTTCTGTCTCTTCTTTCCTCACATGGCCTAACAGAAGGATGTAGGTAAGGGTCCCTCACCACAGTCTGTGGTGAGGGGCCAAATTTCTTTCCCACATGAACCTTTCCTTCTCATGATCTTTTCTTTTCCTGCTTGTTTAGTTAAACAGCATAAATTTTGTTAAAACCTCTCCCACGTGTTCTCCCCACACTGGTGGCTGGAGATCTCTGTTACGCCCCATTTTCCTTTAAATAAAGTCTCCCACTATACCTTAACCTCTGGCTGGTCTATAATTTTAATTCTTTAACTTTATAGACAAGGATTTAGGTACTCCTTAAATTTTGAGGTACATTGGAATTTTTCTGGATATTATCTAAGTTTTAATCACCAGCTCAGCCCACTATAATTCTATGGGTTGGAGAGATGGCTCAGTGGTTAAGGCACTTGCCTGAAAAGCCTAAGGACCTGGATTCAATTCCCCAGTACCCACATAAAGCCAGCTGCACAAAGTGGCACATGTGTCTGGAAGTTAATTTTCAGTGAATGGCTGGAGGCCCTGGCATACCCATTCTCTCTCTGCCTCTTTCAGTCTCTCTCAAATAAATAAATGAAATCTAAAAAAGAAATGTTTCTAACTCTAATCTACAACAACACTGTTAGATAAAAACCTTTTCATATAAAACACTGAGGTATCAAAATGACTTTTTACTCTTGGAGAATCAATACCACAAGGAAACAAAAACCCCCAAGAGGAACTGTCAGAGACAGTCAGGAGAAAAGCATCTAACCTGTGGCTGTTGACAGCAATGCTATATTAATTACCTTTCTTGCTGCTGGTACAAAATACCTGACAAAAGTCTGTTCACCGGTTTCTTTTGGCTTACAGTTCAAGGTTACAGTCCATCATGGTTGTAATAGCCACACGCTACTGGAATGAATCTCCAAACCAGGCACAGTTTTGGGAAGGAAGGTTTTTATTGAAATAACAGATCCAGGGGAAATTTCAGAATGGTGAAAGAGGCTGGTCCCCTTTCACAGATCCAAGCAGAGAGAGAGAGAGGCCCAGCACCAGCACCTCCAACACAAACAAGCACCAACTACCAAACAGCAGTAGCTCCAGACTTGAGCTCTGGACTGCTCATTGCATATGTATAGCTGGAATTTTACATCCACCTTAGAAATACCTTAGGGCTGACGGCCTGGCCAAGGTGACACCTCCTCCAGACAGGAAGCTGGAGAAAAACTGATAGAACTCTTGAATCGATTGGGGGACATCCACTCAAACTACCACAATGGTAAAGAAGGCTTGGTGGCCAGAGCACTGCAGAAGATGCATTGCAAGGAAAGTTTGAACCAATATAAGACCTAAAACTACAGGACAGACATCAATTCCTACAGTTCTGTGTCCATCTAAGACTCCCAACAAAGTCTCTGGGGTTCCAATTCAGCCCCTCCAGCTGCTTCGCTTACAGTCTAGGGAGCAATCCATCCCAGGCCAACAACTCTCCTTGGAAACTGTCTCATAGTCCTGGCATCTCCATTCTTATGTTCTCCACTGCAGCCCAGTATTCATCCTCATGGTTCCATCACACCTCTACACAGGAATTCCAACAACTCTATTTCACATCTCTCACATCATACACTGGCCAGTTCCAAAAGACATGGTGTAAATCAAAATGACCCTTTCTTTTCTGCATTTGATAAACTTTCAAAGCCAGTACCAGGTGAGTTCTGCTGCCAAATTATTTATTTAGAGAGGAATAAAGATGACTTGAAGAATAGAAAAACACCTTTAAGTATTCTTCCTTCAGGTTTTCTATTTTGAAAAAACAAAAAGAAGTCAGCAGTCTTCCTGCTGTCCCAATGCAGAACTGCCGGCCCAACCTCAATGGTGGTAATCTCTCAAATAATTGCAACTGACTCAGGCTACAGTCTCCAGCCTGAAACATCCATTTCTTCCAGCGCCATATCCCTCTGCTCACATCAGTCCATTGCTTCTAAATTCAACCCTTTTCAAGTTCTCTGGGCATGGGCAGAATGAAGCTGGCCTCTTACACAAACTGCTTCTACCCCACTCCAGACAAAGCTATTTCTTCTCTGTCATAAGCCAAACCTCACAGTTCTTCCTTCATTTAGATCCATCAAACTCTGACCAGAATGATCCATCAAACTCTGCTCAAAGAACTGCTAGGTGTCTCTTAGTGCAAAGTTTCAAAATCCTTCCACATTCCTCCCACAAATCAGTTCCAAAAGGTCAAAAGCCACAGAATCAGGTTTCTGTTGTAGTTACCTTCTCATTGCTGGGACAAAGCCCCCTTACCAAAAGCAGCTGATGGGAGTTAAGTTTTTAGTTTGGCTTATAGTCTGAAGGGGAAGCTTCATGATGGCAGGGAAAAGCATGGCATAAGCAGAATCTGGGCATCACAGGTGGAAAACAGTAGCATGTGAGAGCCAAACTCTGACAAGAGGGAGCTGGCCATAACACCCCGTCACAGTCAGCCACACACTTCTGGAATGAATCTCCAAACCAGGCACAGTTAAAGGAAGAAAGGATTTCTTGAAGCTACAGATCCAGGGGAAGTTCCATAATGGCAAAAAGGTTGGCCCCTTTCACAGGTCCAAGCAGAGAATGAGAGAAGTCATCACCAACAGTACACACACAAAGAACAGAAAACAGGCAGGCAGGCGGAGAGAGAAGTTTTCTCCCCTTTATATAGCCTTAGGGCAGGTTCTTGTAACCCATTCCCAGACCTGTTGACTCCCTGAGTCTCTGGAATTTCCTTCCTACATGGCCCTCCTAAGAAAGGATATTTCCCTGAGCTTTCTTACATCCTGGCCCCTACTGAAACATCCTCAAAGACCCACCCAAGATTACTTAAAAGGTCAAGATGACAATAAAATTTAACTATCACAACCCCTAAGCCCACACCAACAATATACCACCTCCAGCAAAGATCTACCTCCCAAATTGCCACCAGTAGGGATGAAGAATTAAGAATGCATGGTTTTATGGGGAACATCTGATTCAAACCATCACATTATCCAGTAAGAAATCATCGAATAGAGAGAATATAGATATAGTTTAAACAAATAGAAGAGACTCTTCAATGAAGTAAAATGTGCTCTAAATGTTGCCAAGGACTTGTTTCATTGTGTGTGTGTGTGTGTGTGTGTGTGTGTGTGTGTGTGTGTGTGTGTGTGTCCTGTCTGTGTCCTTGCGGTACCCCATACGCTTGTCTCCAGCCAGGTATGCTCACTCACAGTGCCTGGAGCCAAAAGTCACGTGTCCCTCTCCCTCCCTCTTGTATGCATTCTTATCACAGTTTTATGTTTTTTGTTTGTTTGTCTTTCCAAGGTAGTGGCTCACTGTAGCCTAGGATGGCCAGGAACTCACTCTATAGTCCCAGATCCCAGAGCTTTCTGTTTTTCCAAGAGTTCTGGTGATCACCAGCTCTCTCCCCTATGGCACTGAAGTACAGATATGTGTGGTTTCACCCAACTGTTTAATATGGGCTCTGGAAATTCAAACGTGGGCAGTCTGAGGCCTCCTAAGGCCCTCCTACTTGCACAGGAAGTGCACTTAATCAGTGAACCACATCTACAGCCACAGACTTATTCTGAGTTTGATGCAAAGGCAACAGATGTGGAGACTTGTTAGGATGGCCATCATTATGGCCATGATATGAAGTACTCCTTCCCCTCTCAGGTCTGAGAAGACTTGGTCTCCAATACAGCAGTGTAGGGGTTTGGGAAAATGATAGTTGGATGACCTGTCTTCATCAATGGGTAAGCAGACCTCAGTAATGAACAAAAACAGAAATGTGAGAAAAAGATATACACATACGTGCATTTTTATGCACAGAAACACACATACAATGTAATACTAGTCAACACTGAAAAAGAAAGAAAATTCATTAGTTGTGATAATATGGATGACATTGGGATGTATGTTCCGTGAAATAAGACAGACACAGAATGACAACTTCCACATGCTGTCATTTACAATGAAATCTAAAACACTGAACTTGAAAATAAAGATCAGAATAGCATCACCAGGACATAGGGGATATTGATCAAAGAGAACAAACTTTCAGTCAGGGGGAGGCTTTTCATGGTGACCATGTTAACATCAATATACCAGGTACTTAGAAATTGCTGAGAATAGATTTCCAACATTCTCTAAGTGTGAAGAATATTGGGTGGCACATCAGTTAATATATATGCTAATTAGTTTCACATAGCTCTCCCACAATGTACACATTTCAAGATATAATCCTGTATACCAAAGATCGATCATTGTGAAAACTTTAGATTGTATTAAGTAAATCAAAGTAAATGGTAAGATATTTAAATTAAAGCAAAAAAGATTTAAATGGTTTCTTGGGGGGGTGTGGTCTAACGAAGGCAAGGGGCACTCACCTGTGGGAGGCAGAGCTGAATATTGGTTGCTTCACTCCATCAATCTGCCACCCACTCTTATTTGAGCTAGCGTCTCTTTGCTGACATGGTTGCTTGCCATTTTCCACAAGCCTGGGGATTCCCTAGTCCCAGCTCCCTGTGGAACTAAGCATACTATAACAGGTAGTAGCCATGACCAGCTATATGCATAGGTCCTGGAGATCCAGACTGTGGCGGTCTTAGGTCCTTATGCTTGTGCAGGAAGCGCACCTCACCATCGAGCCATCTCTCCAGCTAAAGACTTTTTTTTTAAAGTTTGAAATCCTTTTATTCTCTGAATAAAATTGTACTGGTATCCATGGCCATGAGTTTATGCATTGTCTATGGCTTTATCTTTTTTTGCACTATAATAATAGTGATAAGAATGAAAACACACTTCATGGCCTATAAATCTAAAATAGGTCCAAAATATTTACTACATGGTCTTTGATAAGAGCCTGATTGCCCCCTTTTCATAGAACAGTGAAAAGGTTTTTATAAGAAAAATTAGACAGAGCCTTAAGTGGACTACAGAGCTAAAGCGATGTAAAGGAAAACTTATAGAAACAGCTTCATGGAGTAGAACTTCTTAACAGGGAAATAAAGCCCACTTCGCTGTGATGTTACTATGGATTTGTGTTGTGTGCAGAGCAAAGACAGCGGGTGTGAGGATTAGACTCTTAGGAGCTCCAGTTCCTGGCAAAGCATCTCCAGGCGGCTGTGAAAGAAAGCTGAGGGCAGAGAGCTGAAGGAAGAGTAGAAAGATCAGAATCAGTGCACTCCCCACGGTCACTCTCGCCCCAGTGCTCACATCAGCTGGCCCTCAAATACTGCACTTGGCGGTGGGGAGGGGTGATATTATAGTTGCAGGTAGCTGAGCTGGGCTTCAGGGCCATCGGAGGGTATTTGAGGATTTCACAAAATGGGTAAGGTGTGAACATTTCTAATAACACCATGGAGAGGCCATCGGAGAGGAAGAAGGAGGAAAAGGTGAAAGCAGTCATAATTGAAGGAGGAAGTTCCAGACTAGATAGGGCAGGATAAAGAGCTTAGGGAAGGCTGTACTGAAATTCATTAGATGGAAATCCTTTTCTAAGCGGTTTTAATGCAGCACATGGAGCTCACTGAAAAGCACAAGGCTTAACCAACAGGCCAATAATGAATGCAGATTTGGGGATAGAGTTGCCCCTGGCATTACTTCAAGACAAAGGAATTAGTGAGAGACAAGTTCAGAAGGATTGCTGGTAAGTCATTCTTCTCCCATGGTATTTCACTTGCATGTTTTGAAGACCCCAAAGGCTTCCCCAACTAGGATTTGTTAGACCATCCTGAGTTATAGCATATACAGATAATCACTTTTCCAGAAATGGTATTTTGCCTATAGGACAAAACAGTTCATTGTAATGGGCACAAATCCTGACCCACAAAAAGACTCTAATTAACCCCTCAGGCATGGTTCCTTCTGGTGGATTCAAAGGAGTTGCCAATAATATCCCCACTGTCTCTTACAAGAGGTAAGGCTGCAGGCATCTAAGGGGAGGGTGAACTGGAGAGGAGACAGCAACCTGCTCTCCCCACCACACACACACACACACACACACACACACACACACACACACACGTCAGCCCACACAAAGCAGGTTTGCATTTGTCTACTCTTTTTTGTTTGTTTTAGTTTTTGCAGTGCTGGGATCAAAACAAGGGACTTGCACAAGCTACGCAAGCTCTTTCATGATATACCCTCCTCACTATTGAGGGTATTAGGTTTTTCTTTTTTTTTATTGTCCATAATGAGTTACAATATTTAGTGGGCAAACAATGAGTTGTTATCCCCAATTCCCCGCTGCCCTCCCCTCCCCAATCCACTGGATAACCTCCTCCATGGGTCATCTGGATCAGTCCTTGTGACAGGGGACATTCCCTTTTAAAATATTTTTATTTATTTGCAAGCAGAGATAGAGAGAAAGAAGACAGAGCCTTCAGCCTCTGCAAGTGAACTCCAGATGCACGGGCCACTTTGTACATCTGGCTTTACATGGGCACTGGGGAATCAAACTCAAGTCAACAGGCCTTGCAGGCAAGTGCCTTAACCTCCCATCCATCTCTCCAGCCTGAAAACTCCCTTTAATCTGAATTATAAAAAGCCTTGATACGTTACAGTGTTTACAAAAAGGCTACCATCCTTCCCCACAAAATGATAGTCTTCTTGTTGGTGGGAATGTCTTTCATCTTCTGTCTTATCAGTTTCCCTTCTCAAACTATGTTCACCTTAGCATTCTACTTACAGAGCGCCACAAACCCTGTGACTTGAACAACAGAAAGACATTGTCTCACAGTTCTGTTTGGCCGAAAGTTCAAGATGAAGATGTCAGCAGGATGGGTTCCTTCTGAGAATCGTGAAGAAAGGACCTCTTCTAGGCTCATGGATGGCTGCCTCCATGTTCTTGTGGGTTTCCCCTATGTAAGTTTGTGCATAAATTTCCTCTTTACTGTGTTTATGAGTATGCATATAGGTGTATAGGTATGTATGGTATGTTGTATATGTGTGTGCACATGCATGTGGAGCTAAAAGTCAATGTTGGGTGTCTCCCTCAATCATTCTCCACCTTACTCTTTGCACCTGGATCTGAAGCCTAGAGATCACATATCTACCTCCCCAGCACTGGGGGTACAGGGTCATGTCTCGGTGCATAGTTTTGATGTGGATGCTAAGGATTTGGACCCTGGTCCTCTGCTTAGGCAGCACTGTACCAACGGGACCACATTCCTAGCCCTTAATAGCCCCTTATTTATAAGGATTCCAGTCATACCAGATTAGGACTCAGCCCATAGAAATCTTATTTTAACATGGTAAAGACTTTGTCATAGAGTTGGGTGGAGGAGTGCTGGTCTAACACATTCAAGGCCCTGGGTTTGAGACTCAGCACTCCAAAAAGAGGGAGAAGAAAAAGACTATATCTTCAAACAAGGTGGTATTCTATAGTATTGTGTGCTAGGACTGCACCATATTAATTTTATAGGAACACAAGTCAGTCCATCACACATACTGCTGTCAATATGACCCACAATATTATTCAAGGTAGCACATCATATGAGATTTTAGATAAGAATGCAAGCTCCAAAGTAACTTTGATCCTTTATTCCCAGATATTCTGGGCTATGCCTCACAAAAGATCCCAGGAACTTGAAGTGGCCATATTCTAATCTCAAATAGAGCGATACTGTACTGTAATTTCCACCTTCTGAAACTTCTTCCATAAAGCCTACCTAGCTATCAGATGACCTGGAAGGATCCTTGCTTACCACAGCATCCTCCTTCAGAAGTTCAAGAGGATACACTTTCCACAATAGAACCATGGCCAGAATAAACTGCTCCTCTTATCTGTGTGGCCGCTGACATTGTCATGTTTAAGAAACAGCTTTCAAGGAGACATCTTAGAAGATGGACTGAAGAAATGTTATCGCAGAATTCTTCTTAGGAAGAACATAAGAAGAAAAAGAATACTCCACAAATCTCCTGAAATGAAAGGAAATATCCTAAGTGCTTTCACATGTAAACTGACTGTTATCAAGCTCTCTGTCTCAAATAGAGAGGATAGATGGTTCCTGACTCAAAGAGAGAGGGCAACTGAGGAAAAAAGAAAGAAATGGAGAAGATAAGAAAGGGGAAAAGTAGAAAAGTGGAGACTTTGAATTTCATGTCTCATGAAAATTCACAAATGGGAACTCAGGACTCTGGGACTGTGAAAGATCTGAGCTTTGGACCTGCACTAGGCCAGAACATGAGGAGCTGGAAGGAACCAAATGGGCAAGAGAGTCGGGACTGGCATCTGAGTACAGGAAATAACTTCTATTTAGTTATCGTGAGATGCTCTTAAGACAGCCTGGCCAGGACATTGCCCGAGCTTAGTGACTCTCCATGTGGGCACTCTCTACTCATTCCTGTCCTCTAACTATTCTGGGCCACCATGCTGCTAGTGCCCCATAAGACAAGGCTCAACGCTTGATGGATTCTATTAGTCAGAAGCACAGACAAAGCAGATTTCCATTTTGTTAAAGTCAAAGTCTCGCGCTAGGCCAGAATAGCATGGAATTCACACTATAGCCTCAAATTCATGGTGATCTTCCTTTCTCAGCCTTCCAAGTGCTGGGCCCCAAAGCTGGTGTTCAAAGAAAGTTCTGGTCCCTAACATATGCAAAGTGATTGATAATGTGCCTTTGAAGTTAGTATGATTTTGAAAACATAGATTTGCAAACCCCATCCCAAATATAATGACTTAGAAATTCTGGAATGGGGTCGGTTAGACATATGAAAGTGAATCTGTTGCAATCAGTGTAGGGGTCTTGTTTCCATTCTTAGAATTATGTTAGCAGACATTTGTTCTTGCTTCTCTGTGATCTAATAAGAAAACAGTTCAGGGGTTGGGAAGAACAGCTCAGTCTTGCAAGTATCAGAACCGGAGTTCAATCCCCAGTACCCACACACATGCCAGACATGGTGGTGCACACCTGTATTCTCAGCATTTAAGAGGTAGATCCCTGCATCCCATGAGCTAGCCTAATTGGTGAGCTCTAGACCAATGAGAAACCTTATCTCAAAGGACATGGACAGCATTCCTGAGGATGACACCTGAGACTGTCCTCTGCCCTCCACATGCAAGCATATGCCTGCACACCTTCACTGTGCTGAGTTACACTGATTGACAACATTACAGGGCCTAGAAACACCATGAAAATGCACCTCAGGGCATGCACCATGAAGGATTATGTAGGTTAAATTAGCCTCTGGGCATGCCAGTGAGGGATTATCTTGTTTAGGTTAACTGAAATCCAACTTGACTATATGATTGGTGGGTTACTCTTACATACCCTGGGGTCCTGAACTGCATTATAAGGAGAAAGGGAACTGAACACCATTATGTATCCTCCGCTTCCTAACTGTGGTCTGAATGTGACCGGTGGCCTCAAGCTCCTACCACCATGCCTTCCCCCATGTGATGAACTATTACTATAACTGTAAACCAAAATAAACCCTTAAGCCCTTAAACAACTGATGTTTGCCAGGTATTTTTCCAGCTACAACAAAGGTAATTAATACAAACAGAAAGAGAGAGAGACCCAAATATATGGAATCACACAAATCTATTATTCTCAATCTGCTTCCCACTCAATCAACAATTATACAATGTGGACATCAAACCATGACTCTTCCAAACAGTCTCTAGAACAAGAGTAGAACTCAGGATATATGTCCAGAAAACAAATATGTGAAAGACATATGAAGAAAAGAGACAACAGATGGAGAGATGGAGAAATCCAAAGCACAGCAAAAGACAGCTTAAATCAGTAATTAATCATCTGGAGGAATATCAACTATCCATTGGAATTAGCTTACCAGATGTCATCAGTGACACTACCAATAGCAATTTACTGAAAAGGGAAGACACGGGAGACTGACCGCAAGTATAGAAAATCCAACATGTAAGATGATATGAACAGGGGGTGAGGCTTATACTCAGTCAAGGATGATTGTTGCTGTTCACATTTCACGAAGAGGCACTTGAGATTCTTTCAATGAGAGAGTATACTGAGGAGGTAGAAGTTGACAGAGCACATACATAAGGGCAGAAGATTGTAGCTTAGACAGGGCTGACTGGTATTGCCTCAGCTCATCCTGACTGATGGCTCAATCAAGTGGATAACAATGTACACTGTAGATTGGATGGTGTATAACTGGCAGAAACCAGGTATATAACTAGGTCTATAATGTCACAGTTCTGGAAGCTAGAAACTCCAAGATCAAGAAACTGAAAGCCTCTGTCTAGGAAGGGCCCATGTCCTGTTTCATGGATGTCCGTCTTTTCATTGGATCTTCACATGGCAGAAGTGGGCAAGAGAGCTCAGGTCTCTAAGGTCCCTTTTATAAGAGCATTGACCCATTCATGAAAATGCCACCATCAAAAACTTAGCTCATCCCAGTCACCTCCCAGAGGGTCCTCCTGCTACTGCCATCACACTGTGAAGAAGAAGGCTTTCAGCATATAAATTTGGAGGGACACAGACATTCAGAACATACAGGTGGAGAATATGACAGTCAACCCTTCATTGTCTTTGACGAGATAAACCATCACAGGATAGTGACGAATGAAATGGTAGCTAGCTTTTAAGGGGGGAATGGAAAGAAGTGTGGATCCCCTTGATAGAGGAGCTTCTCTTGGTGCAGCAGAAATTAAAGACCTTTTACTGAGAGTCAGGTGAGAACAAGAGAGGACACAGAGAAGCGGTGGTGACAAGGCTCAGTTGAGCCAGGACTCCAGTATAGCGGCATGGTGGCAGGCTAAATACCTGTGTGTTACTTCAACAGCATTCAGTGAGTAGAGTCCAGAGGAGCATGGAAACACCAACACCAAGCCCGATTCCATGCTGCAGAGAGAGTGCAATAGAGGCACATGTGCAGAGAAAGATGCTGGTGATGTCTGGGGAGATGCTTCAGGCAATCAAATGCTTGCCTCAGAAGCCCAAGAACCTGAGTTCAATCCCCAGAACCCATGTCAAAATGCCAGGTACAGTGGCATGCCCCATATTGCCAGCACTGGGGGAGACAGAGACAGGAGGCTCCTCAGGACTCACTGACTGGCCACTTAATTCATGAGCTCCAGGCTAATGAAAGATCCTGTGTCTAGAAGGAAGTAGATGGCATTTCTGAGGATGATACTTGAGCTTGTCATCTGCCTGGATACACACACACACACACACACACACACACACACACACACGAATATGCAGGTGTACCTGCACATATGTGAACCTGCACACACACACACACACACACACACACACACACACACACATAAACATACACACATTATATAAAGGTGTTGGCAAGCCAACAGTTTGGATGATAAACTAAATGGCCTCTGCTAGGCTGGAAAGAAACAGTGGTCAAGAGGGGCTTAATGGCAAATGTGGACAAAGAAGAGTTCAAGAGATCAATGTTCCATGTGAAATCAACAAGCAAATACAGTGAGGATGCAATCACGAGAGATCTATCTGGAAGGACAGAAACATGCATTTAAAAATGAAAACCACAAAGCCTAGGCTATTGGACAAGACGTTCTAACGGAATCTTCACCATACATTGTTCCATGGGAAACTTTTTTAAGTGTCAATTATAAACTATCATATTAAGTAACTCAGCTTATTTGATAAAAACTGCAGCTGAATATGCATCATGCTTCTAATTCTTATTTTGTTTTCACTGTACCTAATCCTAGGTAGGATTTGAGTAGCTTCTAAGGCTATGAAAATATAACATGATGGGAAAAATATAAAATAAGTAAGAGGGATGAGGTTAATAAAGTTAAATAAGATTGAGCTGGAAATGTGATTGGTTTATGAAGCTTAATGCCCCTTAAGTCAAGATCAATGCAGTAATTCCTTGAAGAATTTCATGCCAGATAAAAATTTTCTCCTAAGAAACTAGCATATTTATTATTAAGCAAGGAGAGCTCTTTAACACAACCCATTTCCACTGGATCTGAACTTCAGGAAACTTGAAAGTAAATATTTTCCCTAATTGTAATTACTACCTCAACCTAGGATTTTCTACTTAAGCCAGCAGCATTTTTCATTATTTATATATTGCTATTTATCTTTTATTTAATGGAGTTAAGGGTAGTTTTAAACGCATGCCAACTCAAACACCACTGGAGTATGTGTAACACAAATAAAAACTAAATATTCAGAAATTTTGCTTTTAATTGCTCTACAAATAGTCAATGCCCTATTTAAAATTTCAAGCTCTCTACCTAATTTCAAACACTAAAAATCATTCCCAAAGGCATCTCATTCTACAATCTGACTCTGTACTTGTCTACATATGGCGGAATGTCACTGAGTGGCAAATCCTCCATGAGTCGGACTTATCACTCCATTTATCAGCCTCTATTCAGGAGCAGAATATCATGGATAGAACATTGTACATTCAAGCTGTAATAAATTTTATTGCTTATCAGCTCTCTAACCCACTCGCTCCTATCCGTTTATCCTGTCCATGAAAGCAAGAATCTTTAATACTGCCTAGCATGCACCATAGACTGCGCATAAGGTTAGCTAAGAAAACTGCATATTTAAGTCATGTATCAATGTAGATGACTCATTACATCAACAAAATATGTCTTTTGTCTGATTATCCCCTGAGTATTCAACCCATGCCTATCTGGCTCAACAGTAGAATTCCAAGAATAAACTCAAGTGCCATACCAAAAAATGACAAGATTTACCCATCCTCACTGCTGTTTTATACTTATAGGGGTTTGGGTTAAAGTTGATTACTTATTCCATTACTGAAAATCAAATATCCACTTCACTTTCTCCCCTATCTCATTGTTCATCTATCCATTGAAAAGGGAATGAGAAGTGCCAAAATGAGCCAGCAGACTGGGACCTGTCTGCCAGTGCAGCCAGACTAAATGATTTTTGTCTATAGGGATCACTAATACCTGGAGCCACTTCCCCCATTTGAGTCCCCAGCGGTGCCCTTGTCCTAAAGGATAACCTTCTTGAGGTGGTTAATAACTACACACCTAAAATCGCTGTTCCTGGCAGTTCAGTGGAACAACAGTCTAGCAATTGCCATCAAGAGAGTCATACACTCCGGCTCTAAAAACTATTAAGGAAAGATTTTGACTGTTTTACTTTCCTTCCTTTCTTATATCTGAGGTGAATCAGTCCCCATATGAAAAATATGAGAGCTTAAATCCATGCTCTTCAGCAGGCTTCATCTAATGCCATTGGTCAAGCCCATGCATGTAACCATTAATGTTTCCATAAGCTCTGCACCTATTTTGTATATGTGTGTGGCATGTGTGTATGTGTGGTGTTATGTATAGTGTATGCAGATAGGCATGCCCTAAACACATGTGGAGGCCAAAGAACATCAGGTACCCCTTCTTCACTGCACATACATGTATTTCTCTGACACAGAGTCTCTCGCTGATTCCACAGCTTGCCATTTTCATGGGTCCTGGAAATTCACTGGTCTCTTCTCCCTGTAGGATTGGGGTTGAGATATGCATGGTCATGCCCAGCTGTTTACATGGGTACTGGGGAATTGAACTCAGGTGGTCTCAGCCCCCCTGGGGTCCTCATGCTTGCATGGGAAGAACTCTTACCCACTGAACCATCTCTGCATCCCAGCATTTTAAATGTTCTAAAATAACAAGGTGATTGTTATCTATGTTCCCAAGAAGAGACAAAAGAGGGGCCTTCAGTAATTCTCAATAACCCAGCTTCTATAGAAGTTTCAAAGATATTTTGCCATTATGTCAATACTTTACCTTACTCCTTCCTTCACTCAATGGGTGTTGTAGTCAGCTGTAGTCTCTCAGTGCTGTGACAAAGAACCCAACCAAAAGCTGCTTGTGGAAGAATGGGTTTATTTTGGCTTACGGACTTGAAGCTCCGAGATCTCCATCATGGCAGGGAAAACGATGGCATGAGCAGAAGGTGGACATCAGTGGCAGGAAGGTGTGCAAACACTGGCAAGGGGAAGCCGGCTATAACCCCCATGAGCCCACCCCAAAAACACAGTTCCAACAAGGTTCTAATACCTCAACTGCCACCAGATGGGGGATCGAACATTCAGAACACATTTGTTTGTGGGAGACACCTGGATCAAACCATCACAATGGGAAAACCAAGAGGTCAAGGGTCACTGGGTTATCAAGATAATCTTACCCCCCCGAGCAGGTCTGTCCTTTTTGTAGGTGATATGTTAGAGATCCTTTGGGAATAAACCCTGCTGTGTTTCAGACTACTTCTAGAGAAGAGAACATATATACATTTTTTTCTACTCAAATTCACTGTACAATTGCAGATATCGTTTTCCTTGGTAATGCAAACCAGCTTTAAAATTCCTCACGAGCAGTCAGCCAGCTTTCTCTAAGGGTGACAGAAAGTTCTCATGAATTTACAAGGGGCTGCTCAAAACAAGCTAACCAGGCTAAACAAACAGAGCACTGGCCAATCTTCCTGAGCAAAACCTTTTTAATGCCTTTAACTGAATAGTCCGCCCATCACAAAGGCTGCTTGTCTAGTGTTCACTTGAGTGCTGAGTTTAAAACTCCATTCACTCTGAATAGATTTTACTCACCAGCTGATAGTAAGAAAGGAAATCTATTGTACTTGAATAATATGTGCTTGCTCCACTATTTAAGAATACTCAACTCCTCTAAAAAGATAAGCAAAGAAAATGCAGTAGAATGGAACTCGAGAATTTTAAGGTTATATATAGTAAGTAAGCTAGTAGCTTAAAAGTTAAAATCCATTACACATCTTACAGAGGTAAGGAGTAGCTTGTGAGACATCATACATCATAATGTATTAAATATAAATAGTGAGTAACCTATAAAACAGATTAAAGATACAGTAAAAATGAACTGTATTATGAAACAAACACGAGTATTACTCTTTGGTTAGACGAGTCAGAAAGTTCAAATCTTAAGAATAAAATCATTCCACACTGGGCTGACAACAATGCTATCATCAAATCAGCTATCTAACACAGTTCAAATCTGTCCCCACAAGTTCTTTGCCCTTCAAAGAATACAGAGAAAACCCCAAGCAATTCGACAAACTAAGCGGCAAGCTAAAGCTATTGGCAGATTTACTTGTCTTGGTATGTGTCTCATAAAGCAAGTGTGTCTTAAACACACCTTCTGGGTGATAGTTGCGATCTCCTTCTTAAAATCCTGCTTGCATTCTTTTAACCACTTCATCATTTTGGAAGACTGAAAATAGACAGAACAAATGAACACTGCAAAACCCAGCATTCAGGTTGTAGGGTCCCATTCACCCTACTTGCATTCTATCCTTAAGGTATTCGCCTTCCTCACCTTTCGCCTTTGGTGCTTATCAAATGCTTTCATATGATTAGCAAATCTTCATTTTTCCCTGAGTCTTTCTGTTCTGTGGTCTCTGATAGCATAATTGGAGGCTAACAATGTATCGTTGCAATTTCCCATACAATAATCTAAGTGAGGAAATATACTCAGTTAAGCTACAAAAAATATAGATAGATATGGTTAGCAATTTGCAAAAGCATAATCCTGAGATGGTGTCAACAGAAATATTATGCACTGTAATAACAGATGTGCTCCCAGTGGCCTCTGTTTAGGTGTTTTCAGGCTCTTGGCATCTTTGTCAAAGCAGTGAAGAAGCAAGAAACTTTACTAAGAGCAATGCAATAGCAGAGGTTTGAATATACACTCAGAGGGAACAGTGAGCTGGTCAAGGAGAAAGTACTCAAGGGCACCCGAAGTGACCTGGGGCTTCCATGTATGGGATTTTTAGAGGAGAATGGACCTGTTGATATGAGCATAGCTTGGGCGATCCTTTGGTTTGAGCAGGTTGAGGTTATATAACATTTTCTTTACTGGGCATATTCCTTCCTGTACTACATCTGATATTAATCATATGTGCCCCCAGTTATACATAGACATAAGATCTCTCCCCTAAAAGTTCACTTAAAAGACAGTTTGAGTTTCTGGGCATGTGCCCAAACCAATCCAGGCTGGATACTACCCATTGTTCCAATCCAGATCTATCTAAAAACATATTTGAATAGGAACTGATCACAAATATTTATCTTAGTTTATTATTAGGAGTCAGTATATGCACAGTTCAGTGTGAGAGGGGGTCCTAAGTTGTCAATAGGTGTTTCAAGGGTATTGTGAGTGAAAAAAGGTGTTTATTGCCCAAACCAGACAGTCAGACAGTGACTAAACTATTCCCCTATGCTTGCCTGCCTCATACTCACCAAAGCATCCACTTATAATAACTGAATACAACAGAATCAAAGACATTGTTTTAAAGAAATATATATATGTATGTATGTATGTATGTATGTATATATATATATATGTAAGAGTGTCCAAGCTTTTAAGCCAGAACTCCTGAGATCAAATCCTATTCTACTACTTCTATTTTTGTGACTTTGAATAAATTATCTATGCCTTGATTTCCTCATGTGCAAAATAAGGATAATAATAGTCCCTGCCTAGAACAGACATTTTGTTGATTAAAGGAATTAATAACATGTAAATGTCATATAACATGTTTTAGCTATTGAAAAAGAGAGGATGTTGGAATATGACCTAAAGAGCAAAAAGTCTCAGGTGACCAGGCAGTTTAGGGGTGACAGGACCCTAAAGTGAAGAGCTTTCTACTTGACCAAATGCAGGCATTGTTCTTGGGACTACAGGGGGAAATCTAGGTTATTACCCTTTGCTAGAGGTCACAAATGTCCTTTTCTTATCTCTGCCTCCTTAAGGAGTCCTTTCACTCCCTTCTGAGAAGGCCCTTCCCAAAGAATTCAGATTTCTAGCAAGGTTACCCTTTTAAGGAAATCCTGACCCCAGAAACTTGATGTTAATACTAACTGGCTAAACCAGCTAGCTGCCCCTCCACAGGGTTCACCTGAGTCTCAAGGTGGGCTTCTCAAACCCCCTCTTTACTCCCTGGGCAAGATCTGCCTTCTGTTCTTAAAACCTCAAACCTCCTAACACCTAGGCCAAAGCTATGCCCTCCTTCCTTGCTTGCTTGAAGCTCCCCTTCTCTTAATCTCTCCCTCAAAGTTCTGAGCTGTAATAAAGTCTTTCTGAACCTTATCTGTGGATTTCATTCATTAAATCATAAGACAAGAATCTGGTGACACCCCAAAATTATTGGAGCATTGGCCTATTGTACTGAGGTGAGGAGCCTCAGAATTTCTATATGAAGGATAGGATGCTGGAACATTATCTTTGTTGTCTGCTAATGAGGCTCTCTTCACATGCTAACGCCAGTATGGTGAGTGAAAACTTCAGAGTATAAAGTAGTAATCAGTACTCATGTGAGTTCTTCCAGGACGGGATGGATGTTATTGGTTGGGATGGGAGCAAAGGGTGAGCTCACCTAGAGAAGAGTCGGCAGGTAAAGGAAAAGGGATTGGGAAGATCCAGCAGCTGAAAAACTTTGGGATTAAAGGGTCTCCTCTCCTCTAAATGGAACGACTGTGGCTAATAAAATGAAACCAATTGTTTGTGACGGTGCAGGGCCATCCTCATAAACAGTGCTATCGGGAAGTCACTCTGGGTGACCATCAGGAACTGGCCTGGCTGTTAGCAATTGTGGCCATCTGCTGCCTCATTTGCTTTCGTGGTTCTTTGGTGACATCAAAGAGATCCTAGCTGCCCAGAGGGAAAAAGGACAGCCATGAGGTGTCAAGAGACATTATAACTGAATAAAAGTAACAAATGTGTGCCCTTCCTGCCAGTCTCTGTTTCACAGCTCTGAGTGACACTCACCTCAAATGATCCTAGCCTCATGTCTCTATTTGTTTGGCTTTTTGAAAACGCCTCTAATTAATGTGCCAAGAAGCCCATCCTACTTATCTGCTTGCTCAATTCAGTGAAATAAAATTATCTAAATTAAAAGCACTAGTACATCAGAAACTCTGAAATTGCACATGTTTAAAACCTCAAAGGGAGCTAAAAGCACCCTTTTAAAAGTTAGTATTATACTTTGAGTAACTTTAAATATTTTTTAGCTAGGTGTGCCAACACACTTATATCCTCTGGGACTAGTTCTAACAGTTCTAACGGTGTGTAGAGAGTGAACACCTTGATGCTCACGTTTAATGAGTCTACGCTCCTGCTCAGCTGACAATAGGACACGTGGGTCTCCGTTAGTTTCGGAACCCTCTAAATCCAGCCCAGACCTTACCTGGATTCCAGGTGAGACTAGCCTGCTATGACATATCACGAGCCTTCTAAAGCTTGCATACTGCATACCCTTTGTACATGTCAGCCTCCCACACTGGATACGTTCAGGTTGATCTGTTTCTGTTAAGCCTCTGAAATGGCACAACTGGGTACAGTTCTGCCAAGCTCCCCAAAGTCAAACAGATGCTCATGATTGTGAGTTTTATTAGGAGAACTAAGATAATATGAAGAAAATAATATCTTTTTTTTTCTTTCTAAAAAAAACTAACATTCATAGATTTGGGGGGTCCTTATGAAATGTTAATAGTTACAAAAAATAAAATGGAGGAAATAAAGCCCAACAGTGATCAAGCTCTGATGTATGGAAAACAAGGTGAGGACGGTGCATACATATAATTTATAGATTTTCTTTTAGACAATAGGTGTCACAACATGCAGACTGTCTCTAACCTGAACTTGGTTATTTAATAAGCAGGTTTTTTTCATATCCTTACAATATTCAAGTATATGTTAGTTGAGTGGCAGAGTACTTGGCTAGTGTACAGCAGACCCTGTGTCCAAACTCAAGTTGTGTAAAAAAAAGGGGGACTGTGCTTTAAATGATGCAATACACTACATAGTTGCTGTGTTGGTTTCTTCAAGTTGACTAGTATTATAAACCTGGTGGCTTATAAGAACAAAATGCATTGTCAAAGCCAAGCATCAATAGTCAGTTTCCTCAGCCCAGCCCCAAACTCCCCGGGACCTCTGTAAGGGGTCCTTACTCCCTTCTTTGTTTCTAGTGTGTTCAGGAATCCTTCGTTATTCCTTGGACTGTAGCTCATAGCTACAATCTTTGCCTTCATCCACACAGCATTCTGGATCTGTCTCTCTTCTCTTTTCCCAAGGACATCAGTTATTCTGGATCTAAGTCTCATCCTACCGCTGTGCTCTCATTTGAACCAGACTACAGCGGCAAATACCACACTTCCAAATAGGATCACACTTTATACGACCTGAGGTTACATTTTCTGGATGAGGAAACACAATTCAACCTTGAATAGTCCCCTCTAGTAGAACACACTATACCTTTCCTATTTTATTTTATACAGCAAGTAGTCTCTGAAAGTATTATAATCACAATGAAGCATCTCAGGACTCACCAATCTTCATGCCCACCTATGGTATTGACTAAAAACAAAGAAGAAAGGACATTAACTAACTACCCATAAAGGCTAGATAGGAGATGGAAGATTCCCCCCCATGCCCTCTGGCTCCCCAGTCTCTGAGATTAACCACTCTCCAGTAAGAAACAAGATAGGTTCAAATAAGATAGATCCAATGCCAAGTTCACTTAGCCAAAGGGTCAAAATTACTCATTGCTGAGCAATCAGACATTCGTGATTTTCACATTTCTTAAGTATTTAGGACCATCCTAACATCTACTTTTCCCAAAAAATTGTCCAAAGTCTAAATTTTGATATCCTAAATTCTAATAACAGTACCCAACATCCATACGTTATCACTAAAATTTACAAAGTACATCAATATCTATTCTTGTATTTAATAAAAATTTTATAATTGTTTCATAATTAAGATCATTCTGAAGTAAACCACTAACTACTCTCTTTGCAGTTTCCTTTTTAATGTCTCCTGTTACTTAAATTTTCCTTAAGGAACTTTCATATGCTTTGCTGAATTAATTGCAACTATTTAATGTTATTTATACTATTTGTAAAGACATTAGCTTTATTTTATCTTATATACATGAAGCACTAGAGACTGCAGATTTGTTTTATGTTCCATAATTGTCTTAAACTCATTACTATAATAGTTCCCATTGATTTCCTAGGCCTTTCTAAGTACAACCATGTAGATATTTAGTAACATGCATAACTCATCCCTTGTAGCTTTCCATTCTTAATCCTGGGGATAAGTATATCCAAACTATTAATTAGGAATAGAAGGAAGTTCAACATTTTTACCATCTCTCCTTTCCTCTTTTCCACATTGGAAGTCTCCCTTCCTTACTGTTTCCACAGTGACAGTCTATTCACTTTGTCTTCAGTTATCTGTGTTCATTTGTTAGGGCTGCCATAACAAGGTACTCAAGACTTGGTGGTTTCAACAAGAAGATTTTTATTGTCTTACAGTCCTGGAGACTAAAAGTACAGGATCAAGGTGTTAGCAGAGTAGTTTGAGTCTGAGGTCATCTTCCTGGGCTTTTAGAAGGTGCCTTCTCTGGTTTTCCCTGTGTGTGTGAATACCTGTGTTAATTTCTTATATGGACAACCAGCATACTGTTTTAGGGTTTAGCTGTAATGACCCCTATATCGGCCCTATCTCCAAATACAATAATACTTAGATGCCAGACTTTAGGACTTTAGTATATGATTGGAGTAAGGGGGCATGAAATGACACCATTCAACTCATAATAGTATATCTCTTATGAACAGATTTATCTGTTCTATACTCATGAAGTCTATTACAATTCTTAATTCATTCATATTATATCACAGTTTGCAACTAATGTAAATCTTCACTCCAGTGCTCCAAACCTGCCCTTCACAGCCTGTCTTGTTTTGGGAATTTCTGCCGCATTCGATGTGCTGCAGCCATTCATCATCGCTGAATATTTTTATAGATATTATGCTTTCTTCTCTATCTCCTCCGGTAGATATCATCACTCAATCTTATCTCTTGGTGAATCCCGATATTTGTTTTCTGCCTCTTACCATTGTAGATGCCTAGGCCTGCAAATGTGTTCTTCCTCCTCGCTGTTACCTTTCACAATTAGACCTGGGTTTCCTTATTTTAATTTTCAGTTGTTCTTTTCAAAGGTTATTCTTCCTTTGTGACGAGTTTTATAATTTCTGTTATTTTGATATATGTAGACCAAAATAGGAGGCTATCTTACAATGTTAATCCTATTAGCATTTTCTTGAAAATTCTTCTTTTATGAAATATTCAGACCAAATGAGTCTCTTTCATACACAGAAATCAAGACCCTTAGGACTCTATTCAAAACAACTCTCAAAGCATGCAAGGAGAGTGCAGGGGAATTAAATTACAAATAGCCGATTCATGCTGGAAACTTGACTTTGCACTCTCATTAAATCCTGAATGCTCAACATTGAGTTAGCATTGTATCAATGTGTACACTGAGGCTCAGCAAACTCAGTGACTTTTTCAAGTTCACATATGTGGTAAATGTTAAACCTCAGAGTCAAAATCAACTCATCTACTCCATAACTCATACTTTGCCAGGTACCTCTTCGAAACTCTCGTCTCTCCTTAGATGTCTTCTTACCTACTTCAAGTTTCCCTGAGCCTCTCTGAAAATGTGGAATGATGAGAACAAGAGTCAGCTGCCAACATAATCACTCCCAGAGATAGGTGCCACCTGCCCAGCCTTTCTCATCCATCAACGCATCAGGAGAGTGGTGTCTAGGCACCCATCAGAAAATACACTGCAGTTTAGCTCTTGCGATGAAGAGAGAGCTAGCAGAAATGTGAACGCTTGGTCCAGTATGTGTATAGTGAGCATTTTCTGTGTGGCAGACACAATGCCACATGCTGAATACTTAAGAGGGGGAAGACCTACATCTGTCACTACCAAGGGTGCAGTTTGGGAATCTAGTTGGGAACGGTGACTGCTTTGCATTAAATATGCCTGGGGGTTAGTTGCAATGCTGTGCTCCCCTTCGCTCTGTTGTTTGGGTTTCTCTTTTGTTTGTTCTGCATGTGTACGTGTGTGGTGTGTGCGTATGCATGCACATGTGTGTATAAATACACATGTGTGTGGAGGGAATTGTGGTGGTTTGAATGTAAATGTATGTTCCTCATAGCCTGAGATGATTTTGGTTAGGATTAAGCTTCCTACTCAGGCTGCAGCAGGTGGAGCCCTGCTGGAGGAGGTGTGA
>PVHP010023020.1:0-27828 GCA_004024765.1 Zapus hudsonius
GATCCTCCTACCTCTGCCTCCCGAGTGCTGGGATTAAAGGCGTTGCGCCACCATGCCGGGCCTTTCACCTTTCTTGTAGCCCTGGGGATGGAACCCAGGCACTTGCTTGCACTAGGCAAGTGTCCACTGGGCTATGTGACCAGCCCTTCCATGGTTCTCAGTTTTGTGGGAGAATTCTGTGCTTCCAGACTCTTAGCATTTTTTCAAGAATACAATATATACTTTTCCTCTCCCCCTCCCCTTCAGCCTCCTAGTCCTCCTCCTTATAATTAATGTTGGGGATAGAACACAGGCCCTTGTGCATGGTAGACAAGTGGTCTGTCACTGAGCTATATCCCATGTCTGGCTCAACATGAAGAACAGCATTGCTGGGTACACTGGTAGTTGGCTGTCTTGGCAGCTTTCTTTCTTCAGTACTTTGTATTCACCATTGCACTCTTTTCTGTATTATACTGTTTCTGCTGAGACTTCTGTTGTTAGCTGCACTGGGGCTCCCTAGTATGTGACTTCCTCCTTTTTTCTTTCTCTTTTCAGGATCTCCTTGTCTTTTGATAGTTTGTCACTATAAATTAGATCATGGAGTATTTGTGCTGGGACTGAATATAACTGGAGGCTTGATCCCTTTGTTCCTGGACTTTTAAATATTTTTGTTTCATCTAGTATTTCTTTAAATAAACTTTCTAATCCTTTATCTTTCTCTCATCCTTTTAATTATTATTATATAAAAATTGTTCTTTTGATGCTGTCTCATACAACCTACAAATATTCTTTATGTTTTTTATTTTTTTTTAATATTTTAGTTTATTTATTTGAGGGAGAAAAGAGAAAGTATGGACATGCAAGGCCTCCTGCCACTGCAAATGAACTTTGTGCATATCTAGCTTTATGTGGCTGCTAGGGAATTGGACCCAGGCCATTAGGCTTTGCAAGCAAGTGCCTTTAACTGCTGAGTCATTTCTCCAGTCCTATTTTTATCTTTTGATGGTATATTTTCAAATATTCTGTCTTTGAGCTCATGTATTCTTTCTTTTGCTTAATCAATTCTACTATTTCTCTACATTTTCCATTTTGATTGCATTTACAGCATGGCTTTTTTATTTGTTTGTTTGTTTTTGAAGTAGGGTTTCCTTCTAGCCCAGACTGATCTGGAATTTACTATGTAGTCTCAGGCTAGCCTTGAACTCACAGCAGTCTTCCTAAGTGCTAGGATTAAAGGTGTGAGCCACCATGTCCACCTTAGCTTGATTTTTTAAAAATCTCACAGAAACATTTTCATTCTAATCTCCTCTTTTTCTCATTTCATTGAATTATCTCTCTATATTTTCATGATACCTTCTGATCTTCCTGAAAGTGGCTATTTTGGTATTTTTTTGGCAGACAATTTGTACATATTAACTCCTTTAGATTCAGTCACTCGCCCTTTATTTTGTTCCTATGATCATGTGATACTTCCTTGATTGTTCTTCATCCTTGTAGCCGCACCTCAAGGTCAATGCCTTTGGATAAGCCAACCTCCTTTCCCCGTACTTGCCAGTGATTTTGCCAGAGATTCTTGGGAGACTGTCTGCCATGGTGTCCGGGCTAAGGGTTGTTGTGGCGAATATGTCTGCAGCCTGGGACCTGCAGTCTTATAAATCTAGGATCCATTGTGACTTTAATGATACCTGGGTGCATATGAAGCCTTGGGCTGCTGAGGCCCACCAGCCACTGAGAGCTATCTAGAGTTTACAGCAGCTGAATTCCATCTAATGGTGGTGGAATTTGGGCATTATGATTTAGGTATGACTTAAATGTGGTTCTCAAACATTTGTGTGCTAAAAACTTAGTTGCCAGCGTGGTGCTAGAGAGAGGTGGTGAAACTTCCGAGAAGTGGAGTCTAGTGGGAGTGATTAGCTCATTCAGATACTGTACTCAGAAAGGACTAATGTTGTTCTTATATAAACTAGATTAGTACTTACAAAGGTGGATTGTTATAAAAGAAGGCCTCCTTGCATAACTTCTCCTTCTGCATACAGCCTGTACCCTTTATAACACTACTATGCTATTTACAAGACAAGGGGTCCCCACCAAAGTCTGAGATAAGGTACCCACTTGAGATTGGGTTTTCAACCTCCCCACTGTGGAGCGAATAAACAGCTTTTCTTTAGAAACTACTTTGTTACACAGCAGAACACAGTCTGATAAATTGGTTACAAAGTCTTCCATACACACCTGATTCCTGGTGCTACATTGCCACTCAACACTGGGTCAGGTGTGGAGGCTCGGCCTTCGGATAGCCTTCGGATACTGGCTTGGAGTCTGACTGTGGGGTCTGCCTCACGCTGGAGTCAAGGAAAACCTTGTGCTCACATCCTTCTCTCCCTTGGTGCTCCAGGGCCTCAAGTTTAAGGAGGGGTAATAGAGGTAATGGAAAACTTTTTCTTCCCCTTTTGTTATAGTTGAACTTGATGGTCATCTTGTTATGATTTAGAATCACTTAGGAAACATCTCTAGGCAAGTCTGTGCTTTGGTCAGATATTTTGAGAAAATGGATCTTTTTTTTATTCTTGTGCTACAGCCAGGTGCTGTGTGGTTTCCTAGGCTCTTGTGAAGGCAATTTTCTTTGTGATTTGTTTCAAAATGAAGTTTCACAGGATGTTAATTATGGAGTTACCTGTTCTACCATATTGTATCTGACTTCAAGCTTTCCCATATAAAGGTGTTACCTTCATAGTACTAGCTTATTTTCATAAGTGAATTCATGCATCAGACTTTAACTTTTCAGAAGTAAAAATGTTACCTTTAAAGTGCTGCTTTAAAGAAGAGAGGGAGAAGGAGAGAGAGAGAGAGAGAGAGAGAGAGAGAGAGAGAGAGAGAGAGAGAGAGAGAGAGAGAAACACCCAGAGAGGTCTATATCAGTGGTGAATTAGAAACTGGCCAGTAACAGTGCTTTAACTAGTGAACATAATAAGAAGGGTAGCAGTTATGACTTTAAGGATGAGTTATCAGCCCAAAGTTGTAATTAAGGATAGGTACTCCTTCCAGACATTCTACTAGATCACTACAGCATTCTGGAATGTACTTGTCGTAGTCGGCCACAGGGTGCTGGGATGAATCTCCAAACCAGGCACAATCTGGGGGAGAAAAGTATTTATTGAAACTACAGATTGAGAGGAAGTTCCCTAACAGCAAAAGAGCCTGGCCCTCTTTCACAGATCTGAGCAGAGAGAGAAACTCATCACCAATACCACACACACAAAACAGCAAACAGGCAGGAGGGGCAAGGAGAGAATTTCCTCCCCTTTATATAGCCTTAGGGTGGGTAGGGTCTTACAACTCTTTCCCAGACTTAATGGCTTCCTGAGCCTCTGGAATTTCCTTCCTGCACTGCCCACACAGGAAAGGATGTTAACTTCCAGCTTCTTTGAGCTTCTTTACATCTTGCCCCTTGCTGAGAGGCTGCCTTCCTGTAAACATCCTCAGAGACCCACGCAAGATAGTTAAAAAGATCAAGTTAACAACAAAACCTAACCATCACAGTACTCTTCATACTTACTCTGATGGCTGCAAGAGTGTGGGCATAGTGATGAACAACATGTTCTCACACCATGTGGAAGCTAGGGAGCAGGGTAGATCCTTGGCTGGCATTTTCTCTTTGCAGCCTCATCTTACTAATTTGGGAAATCAAATGCTTCTCAGAAACCATTCTTCAGACTTCAGTTATGTCTTTGGACAACCCTTGTGTCACAGGCCATTCCTGGTTACAACAGAGGCCACTGGAGATGAGTGGTTGTCAGAGGGCAATGGGGTCACCAAGAATGTATCGGATTGAAGAATCCATTTTATAAAGCAGACTCCATTTTGTAAAGCAGACTCCATTTTTAGACTTACTTCCCCTTCCCTAAAGAATGTCTGGTCACAAAGACGAGGAAGTAAAAAAAAAAATGACACCATATAAGGAAGCATATAGCTGTCCTGGAATATGGGCTGGCCCTGGGATGTGGCTCCAAGGAAATAACCAATCAAGAGGCATACAGATATTATTGGAGTTTATTGGAGAGGCCTTGGGGGGTCTTTCATTTGGGGGCTCGTCCGGGATTTGAGCGACCCCCTACTCAAATAAACACCACCATCAGGAGGCAAGTCCGGCCGGCATTTCACTTTTTCTGTCTGTACCGTACGGATCTGTACTAGAATCTAGATAGGGGTTGACGGACCCGGTAACTCTCTGATTCTCCGCCCTGGGGGACGCCTCAGGGACGTCTGGAGGATGAGGATGAGGGGGCAGTCCTCCTCCCAGAAGGAGACCTAGGGATAACGCCCGTGCCTCCTTCTGTCTATCTGGTTTCGGTTTTGCGCCGATCGTGTGCTGCGCGGCTTCTGGCTCTAAGTGTCTGTCTGTGTCCTTGTGTCTGTGTGTCATATTTCGTGTTAATTGCACCTATCTACTTTGACAGCCGTTGGGGTGGTCAGGAGTATCAGGTAGGGCCCCTTCCAGCGAGGTTCTAGGCTCCCAATCTTATGACGATGAACCAGCACGTAGTCACCAATCTGGAAGGGATGTGGGTGAGAGAGCTCCCCGGTGTCCTTATAGGCTGCCGCAAGAGGCTTGCTGATCTCCTGCTGCACCAGTTGTAAGGCTCTTAAATGAACCTGTAGGGAAGGGGTAGGGGCATGGGATGAAATATGAGAGTCAAAAAAGGTTATAGCGGGAGGTGGGCACCCATATAGGATTTTGAAGGGAGTTAGACCATGAGGTCTGGGGGTGTTTCTGGCCCGATATAAGGCCAGGGGTAGTAATTGGACACAGTCTCTAGTGCCAGTCTCCAGCGTTAATTTAGTTAAAGCCTCTTTAATTGTTTTATTTATTTTTTCTACCTGACCTGAACTTTGGGGTCTATATGCACAGTGTAATTTCCAATTAATCCCCAATAATGTGGCCACTTTCTGACTTACCTGAGAGACGAATGCAGGCCCATTGTCTGTCCCCAGATATTTTGGTATTCCATAACTGGGAAAAATTTCTTCCAGCAACTTCTTGGTTACAGTGGCCGCAGTCTCCTTCCGGGTAGGGAATGCTTCTGTCCATCCTGAGAAAGTATCTATAAACACTGGCAGATACCTGTTATTGTATAATCCAGGTTTTACCTCTGTGAAGTCAATTTTCCAATGTTCTCCCGGTCTTTGTCCTTTTTGCTGGTGTCCAGTAGGCAGCTTGAGACGCTGAGCGTTTACCTGTGCACAAACTTTATAACGATCAGTTATTAATCTTAACAATTACTCCCTTCCTGGAATATAATAGGAGTCTTCTTCTTTGTTTAATAGTTGGTTCATTTTCTTATGGCTGAGATGTGTTAATTTATGCAGATCAGAAATGAAGATTTCAGCCATGGATTGCGGTAACACAGTCTTTCCTTGATATTTTCAGGTGTTTGATTTCTTATCAAAATCTGCTCCCAACTTCTGTATTATTTCTAAGTCACAGTATTTGTATGGCCATTCTGGTCTCCGGCCAATTAAAGGGAGTTCAGCCGCTACAATCATTTGAGTTGGGCCCAGTGCAGCTTGCCGTGCTATCTCATCTGCCATGCGATTCCCTTTTGCCACTGGGGAGTCTCCTTTCTGGTGACCTGGGCAATGGATGATGCTGACCTTTTTGGGTAGCCGTAGGGCCTGGAGGAGGTTTAATATTTTTTTCCTTATGTTTGATTTGCTTTCCCTCTGAGGTTAAAAGTCTTTTCCTTCTATAGATCTCTCCGTGGACATGAGCAGAGGCAAAGGCATATCTACTATCAGTATAGATATTAATTCTTTTTTTGTTTTTTGCCCTCCTTAGGGCCTCAGTTAAAGCAATAATTTCAGCCTTTTGGGCTGAAGTCCCAGGAGGTAGTGCGCCAGCCCAAATGACAGATTGTCCATCTACCACCGCTGCCCCGACCTTACGTTTTCCTTCCAGGAGGTAGCTGCTTCCATCGATGAACCAAGTCTGCGCACCTTCCAATGGCACATCTGAAAGGTCCGATCGAGCCCCATGCACTTCAGACAGGATCTGTTGACAATTATGTAGAGGGGCCATACCTGTTTCTTGACGGGTGTCGGGGAGAAACGTAGCCGGGTTTAGGGTGATGGCCGGTCCAAATTGAATGCGATCTTTGTCTAAGAGTAGAGATTTATAATGTGTCATTTGGGCATTTGACACCCACCTCTCAGGTGGCTGTCTGATTATGGTTTCGACAGCATGAGGTGTTATCACAGTCAGTGGTTGTCCAAGAGTCAGTTTATAAGAGTCTATTATTAGGGTAGCAATGGCTGCTACCATGCAGAGACATGGTGGTCAACCAGCTGCCACATTGTCCAGTTTTTTTGACAGATATGCAATGGGCCTTTTTCAGCAGGGATAGAGGGAGAGGGGGAGGGGTTGGGGTAGATGAAGGGAGCCAGCCAAGCAGGCGGATAAGTGACTAAATCTTCCCAAGTGACAATGTATGGCGGTGGTCCTGGGAGGAAAATCTTATTTTTGACCTGCAAAATAACAGATTTGTTAATAGCATCTTTTTTTAGCCATCCCATATTAAAAGAAGGCCATTTAACAGTACAAAGAGTAATTCTTTTTTTTTTCCACTGATAAATTATGAGCTCTCTCTAACGTTTTGTCCAATGATCTATAGTTAGCCATAAGGTGGTGCTATGTGACTGACTTATCGCAGGCGCAGTTAACATAAAACAAATAACAAAGACAGAGACAGACATTTAGGGCCAGAAGCCGTGCGGCAAACCAGATAGACAGAAGGAGGCATGGGAAGAATCCCTAAGTCTCCTTCTGGGAGGAGGACTGCCCCATCGTCCTCCTTCCTCCAGACGTCCCGTGAGGCATCCCCCAGGGCGGAGAATCAGAGAGTTACCGGGTCCATCAACCCTTCTCTAGATTCTAGTACAGATCCGTATGGTACAGACAGAAAAAGTGAAATGCCGGCCGGACTTACCTCCTGATGGTGGTGTTTATTTGAGTAGGGGGTCACTCAAATCCCGGACGAGCCCCCAAATGAAAGACCCCCCCCAAGATCTCTCTCAGGAGAGCATACCCCAAAACTCCAATAACCACACCAGCAGATGCAAAAGCAAGAGGATTTCATTCTTCGGCTGTGTAGTCGGGCTCCACCAGCAGGCTGACGTGTGTCCAGGCAAGATGGAGCCCCGAAGAACAAAGGAGCAGGGTATTTATGGACAGAAGCTATCTAATTATAATACAACTCAGGTCACAGGGTGTGTGGTATTTCTATTGGCTCCTTTCCTGTATCTGTATGCCTCTTGATTGGTTACTTCCTTGGAGCCACATCCCAGGGCCATCCCACATTTTAGGACAGCCATATGCTTCCTTATATGGTGTCTTTTTTTTTACTTCCTGGTCTTTGTGACCAGACATTCTTTAGGGAGGGGGAAGTAAGTCTAAAAATGGAGTCTGCTTTACAAAATGGAGTCTGCTTTATAAAATTGATTCTTCAGTAAGAAGGCAAAAGAAAAAAATCAGAAATTTGTATGCCATTCTTCAAAAAGTATCCCTCGTTATGTATTTTAATAGCTTTTTCCTTTTACAATTCAATCTAAGTGACAAGCAAACATTTTTAAAAGGTCAGGAATCAAAAAATAGTCTGTTAATGTGTATTTTCATCAGTTATCTATTATGAATATTTACCATATTCAAAATTAAAATTATAGGTGTTTAAAGAGTGTTTGTTAATTTTAAAATTGAAACAAGAAAAATATTTCATGTTAATGACAGCTGTTTCAATGAGAAATAACTATATCTGTAAGAAAATTGAGGCAGAAGGTACACTGGACTCAAAGCATGCTCAGAACATAGATTCCTTTATTCAGCAAGGAGTGGAGAGTGGACAGACTTCTATCGGGTCTGAAGTCATGTCTAAGGAAAAGTTCTCTGGAGGCTCTTTTAAAGACTGTGGGTAAAGTTTGCCTGGGCCTGGGTCTCATTAGGGCGCTGAGAGATAATAGGTGACCATATGTCATGGTTTGATCCAGGTGTCCCCCTCAAACAAATGAATGTGTTCTGACAGATCGATCCTCAGCTGATGGCAGTTTGGGTTTTAAAACCTCGATGAAGCTGTGTTGTTGGGGGTGGGCTTATGGGGGTTATAAGCCAGCTTCCCCTTGCCAGTATTTGGCATACCTTCCTGCCACTGTTTGCAGTGCTGTGGCAGAGGTGATGTCCAGCCCTCTGCTCATGCCATCGTTTTCTCTGCCAGGATGGAGTCTCCTCTCGAGTCCATAAGCCAAATAAACCCATTCCTCCACAAGCCACTTTTGTTTGGGTTCTTTCTGAGCAGCAACTAGAAAGCTGACCACAACACCATATAAATATTGATTGGGCTCTCTGTAGAGCTCTTTTCAAAAGGGGCTAATCAGAGATAGGATCCTTTAGATATGTAAAAAATTCTCCCAGGTTCTTTTGAGGTGTTATCCTGTGTAAGATCCTGTGTAAAACATTTACCCAGGCTCAGATAGAGCTGTATCTTCCCTTCAATATCCTTTTAAAAACTGAGATATAGCACTTCTAAGTTTTTGCAAACTAGCTTCCTTAATGTTTGGACTTAACAGAAGATAGCCTAATATTTACATCTATCTCTGCATTTAACCTATTACAATATATGATGATAGGTTAAAAAAAAGAAATGGAAGATTATTTTAGCTGCTTTTCCAGATAGTTGTGAATATTTTGTATTCTATAAAGAAAATTGAGAAGTGGTAATTTCTTAAAGGTTTGTTGCCTTGTAGAATAATGATCAATGTGTACAAGTGACTTGGGTGACTTCCAGGCCATAGTATCTTAATGCTGAGTGAATTTATTTTTCTTTTTTGAGGTCTCAAAGGCTATGTCAAAGGTGATGTAGCCATAGATGAAGGAAGGCTGAACTAAATTTGCATATGAGTGTGGTGAGACATCACTGAGATTTGGAGTTGTCATGACAACTTCTATAACTTACCCTGTTATGACTAATATATTATAGAATCAGTGCATATTAGTTATTTTTACGATATAATGAGAATCTAACTGCATATAGTCCCATATTGACTTTTCTCTCTTAACTTGATCTTCCTTGATATTTAAATAAAAAATTTATAAGAAGACCCATTCTACATTTCTCACTTATTGTCATGCTAATACTCAAGTCTCCACAGATTTGTGTGAATATGTGTGTGTGTGTGTGTGTGTGTGTGTGTGTGTGTGTGTGTGTGTTTAGATACAAATACACATATGGATAGAGACAGATGCAGAGATACACAAGGTGAGGTGAGGGAGAACTGGGGGTCCATCCGTGGTTGGGAAATCCAAACAAGGTAGCATAGCAGGTTCCTTCTCTGCTTTCTGTGAGGCCCTTGGCTTCTTAAGCAGAATGCAAAGTCATGCTTTACCCATATCTTGAATCAGGTTGACTCAGAGATCAAATAACCCATAACAAGGCTGATATGCATTTGGACCACATGTCAATGTGCTCTGAAATGCCTAAGAAAAACAATGAATACTTAACATTAATTGTCCTTTTTATTAAGACTTTCCTTATACAAAATAAAATAAGAGGCAGGGGCAACATTTTTCTAATAAAGTTTTTCAATAAAATATGCAGGATTTTTTAATCCCTGTTTTGTCTGTAAACGGTTGAAAATAGAATGAAGAAAAGTGGGCTGAAGAGATGGTTCAGCTGTTAAACAGCTTGTCTGAAGAGCCTAAGGACCATAGTTCAATTCCCCAGTATCCATGTAGAGCCAGAGGAACAAAGTGGCACATACATCTGGAATCTGTTTACAGTGGCTGGAGGTTCTGGTGTGTCCATTATTTCTGTCTGTCTCTTCTCTCTCTCTCTTTCTCTGCTTCAAAGTAAATAAATACCATTTTTTAAAAAGAGAGAAATGAAATCTACCTGTGTGTTTCTGTTGAAAGGTCAGGACAGCGTTCCAGTTCTAACTTACTTTGCTGGTAACTTCATTTGTGAAATGAAAACAGCTGAACCAAGTAACCCTGAGGTTCATTGCTGCTCCAAAATTCTGTGATTCTGCGATTGGAAAAGCACAGTTTTCAGAAAGGGTATCAGAGGGTAATTTAATTTCTAGTGACCTTTGTGTCTTTGGGGTTCACAAATGGTATAACAACATAACTGTCCTCTGGAGCAGAAAGGAAGATGAGGAGGCACAAAAGATCAGATGAAATGTGCCTTAGCCATCATTTCTCCTCACTTGTGCCTGCATACAAACCTGCCATGACGGAGGATGTCTTCCAGGTCTTCTAGATCTGGATCCCTGGATGATGGAACCTTCTGGAAAGCTGCTGATCATTACTTCCCAGTTCTGCTGCAGTCTAAACCTCCCTGACTATCCATGACTCTCCTCCCTGACTATCCATGACTCACCTCCCTGACTATCCATGACTCACCTCCATGACTATCCATGACTCTCCTCCATCACTATCCATGACTCTCCTCCATGACTATCCATTACTCACCTCCATGACTATCCATGACTCACCTCCATGACTATCCATGACTCTCCTCCATCACTATCCATGACTCTCCTCCATGACTATCCATTACTCACCTCCATGACTATCCATGACTCACCTCCATGACTATCCATGACTCTCCTCCCTGACTATCTGTGACTCCCCTCCATCACTATCCATGACTCACCTCCATGACTATCCATGACTCTCCTCCATGACATCAGAGAGTTTTCTGTTAAGCTGCCAATTCCATTGGCAAAACACCACTATGGACATGGTATTTGGTGATGTCCAAAATAAAACTGGAGAGTCAGAGAGATCACTAACCTACCAGTAACCTAGCCTCCTGTCATTTTCCCCAGGTGTTTATGATCTGGAAAGGAAGGCCATGCCTCTGACTGGGGAAAAGGTATGAGAAACTCACACTCATCGTAAAAAGCGCAGTCTACATAATAGCTCACAAGACAATTCTATTTTCAAATAGGCCTAATGGGAAAAGACAGACTTAAAACCAAACACAGGAAACTCAAATTTAGTTCATGCAACAGAAGAGGGGTAATTACATGTTGCTCTCCATCTCTGAGCAAGTTCTCCAGAGCATCGCTGCTTGCAGGCTCTTCTAGAAATCTCCAAAGACTATATTTGAGCTAGATGCTTTACCCTCTAGCACATCAACCCTCTTGGATGCGACTTTTTTTGGTTAACATTTTTAGGTCAAAACTCAGGCTCCAAAATGGAGTTTACCTACAGCACCTCAGTTTCCCCTGAGAAGAATTCTGAAACCAGTGTGGCAAGCTTCAAGAGAAGGGTCAACATGGACACCAGACCCCAACAGGAGTTACAGATAAGCCTGCCTAGTCACCCCCTCCTTCTGTGTCTCTGTCTGGCCAGAGGGATCTTCCTCCCTGATGCTGAGAGCTATGTGATCACCTGCCCCCCCCCCAACCTCGGAGCCTGCGTGACAATTCCTGGATTTCAGTTTTACTTCCCTTTATAATCCCAGATCTGACTTTTCCAGGCGCCTTTTCTCCACTCTGGGGAGATGGCCCGCAGCTTCCTGTTCTTCTCTGATTAAAGCCTTTCTTCCTTTCAGAATGGTCTCATGGTGGTCTTGGTCACTCTCAAACCTTACAAACATCTTTTCCATGCTTTGGCTCCTGCTTTGATGAGCAACCATAATCTTCACTCTTGGCAAAGAGGCAGTGAAACAGATTCTTCTGTCTTAATAACTATTCTCATTATCCTAGTGAAAGTCATCAACTAGGAAATGAATTCCATACCAAACCTAGGCACGTTTTCTCAGGACATCCATCCCATGCTGAGAAGGCCTCTTAATCAAGTCTTACCTCTGGTTGGGGCTGTAGGAAGTCTTCTTTGACAGTGTAACATGAAAACTTTATCCCATAGAGGCAGGATAGAAAGATAGAAGATTATGGAAATGGGCGGGAAAAAAGCCATTCAGCCTGGAGTCTGACTGAAGCCCCTTGCCAGCTGAAAGGCAAAGCTCCAGTACCATTAACATCCATTGTAAAGGCTGCTGACAGAGAGTTAATAGTCCTTTCCTATACTAGTATTTTGTGATGAAGTTGCAATGACCCAAGCTTAAAGCCTATATGTGTATGAGCCTGGGAAAGGCCTCATTTCTATTCTCAGACATTGTCTGGGAATCTCAAACAAGACTGTTAATTTTATTTGCAGAAAAGATATCCTACCCTTCTGCATGCTGGTGATTTTATTAATTGGAGTCCAGCCAGATGCTCCTCAGGAGCTACCTGTGCTCTTGTGTGGTCTCTTAACAACCTATTGAAAGATAGTAACTTAAAAACCCACCAAAATCCTATACATAACTATTGTCAAGACATTTTGTAATGCAAAGACTATTGTAAATTACTATTGTGACTCTCTTAGAGAAGACCACACCCATGTTCTGAGGACAGTCTTCTGTGTGCTTTCTCTCTCACTTAACCATCTATATTATTATCTATATTAAATCTATATCAAAATATTTTATTAAGCCTCATCTGTTTCATAAACTGACTAGTTTTCTGTATCAAATTAAAAGTTTTTCCTTTATCAAAGCCATGAATCCTGGTTTGGCCTGAGTTGAGGTCCCTAAAAAATCTAGGAGAATGGGAAACTCCCCAGGCTGCTGAGGGTAATGGAACAGAGTGTGCCTCCTGTCTTTGTCCCTCCAAAATACTAACACTATTATAGAGTTCCAAATGCTTAGCAATAAATCCTATCATCACTCACTACATCTGGATTAAACCAGTGAAGAACATTTTTTTATGTAGATTCTTCGATTTATACAGATACCAAATGGGCAACATTTTAGTGAGAAAGATAAGACAAAGTTTCAAAGCTAGATACAGAAATTCATTGTTTAAATACTGTCGATGTAATAATGACATGATCTCAAGGAATTAGCAAGGTCCCTGAATGTCTGTTTATCCATCAGATAAAACAAGACCAAGTATACTAACAATGGTAGCAGATGGAACTGTAATGGGGTGATCTGGGGGTTAGAATTGAGATAATGCCCAGCAAAATTCTAAGCACCCCAAAATTTGAGGAGAACCCGGATTCTTATCTACAAAGTTAAAGAATTAAAATTATAGACAACAAGATATTAAGGTATAGTGGGAGACTTTATTATTTAAGGGAACATGGGGAGTTACAGAGTTCTCCAGCCACCAGTGTGGGGAGAAAACGTAGAGAGTTTAACAGAACTTATATTGTTTGGCTGAATAAGCAGCAGAAGAAAAGATAACAGGGAGCTCCCATCATGAGAAGGAGAGATTCATGAGGGGAAAAAATCTAAAGCCTTCCCCCACCCCAGCCATTAGCTGGGGAGGGGGGTAGGCCTTACCTTTTTAAGGCCAGGAGAGTCAGAGATCCTTCTGCTAACTGGCCATGTGGGGGAAGAGAGCTTTCTTCTAGGGAAGTTGATTTAAGTTTTCCCCAGATGAATCAGAGAGATAGCTGATTGGTTCATATCTGACCAATCAGTTTTAGCACCTAGGTTGTCGCTCTAATTAGACACCTCCCACTCAAGGGGAGGGGTTTCTCTGCAGATGCCTGACTATCACAGAACCAGACCTGTTTTCTGTTGAATTTGTGTGAATGAATTGTAAAGAATGCAAAACCCCCAGATTCCTTGTCTATCTCTAATAGCACCTGCTGAGGTTTCAACCATGAAATGTTCCCCCCAAAGGCTCATGTGTTTGAAGCTCATGTGTTTGAACACTTGCTCCCCAGCAGGTGCTTGTTTGAGAAGGTGGTAGAATCTTTAAGAGGTGGAACCTTGCTCATTGTGGGTGAACCTTGAGGTTTTATACCTGGGCCTCATTTCCTATTCCTTCTTTGCTTCCTGATTGTAGATACCCTGTGACCAGCTGTGTTGCATGCCTTCCCCACCATGATGGAATTTATCTCCTTGGAACTGTGAACCAGAATAAGTCGCTTCTGGTCAGCGATCTGATCACAGCAACCGAAAACCAGAAAGTAACACATACAAACTCAGCTTCCTTTCCTACCCTCAGCCCTCGTGGACCTGCTTTCCTGCTTGAGACCATGTGGGGCCACACTTGTGTCCCCCTACAGACATCATTTACAAGTGCTGTTTCTCAACGATTAATAATGTATTATTAAGTACTCCTTATGTTAAAGGGGGATTTTTATGTTTTGTGGAGGATACAAGGAAACTGCTCGAAATCAAGATATATACAAGTTCTCACTTAAACATGAGAAACTGTTTAACTTCATACAAAAAGGCAATACATGCTATTTTTCTAAATTAACATTATGAACAGCTCTGGATCATGAAACTCCAAAAGCCCTACTTTCATTTCAATATGACATTAAATTATCGAGTCAGTTTATTTGGGTTACAGTTATAGTATGATTTGGGTTTCTGTTTTGTCTCAGTCTTACCAAGTTTTATTTTCTAGGAATATATATTACATATTTCTTTCTTAGTTGTTCAAAATATTTTTATCTTCTTATCTTGGGTAGAGCTATAACAGGGGAGCTGGGGATTAGAATTTAGATAGTACCAGCAAATTCCAATGCACCTCAGAATTTAAGGAGTACCCGAATTCTTGCCTATAAAGTTAAAGAATTAAAATTATAGACCACCAAAGGGTAAGGTATAGTGGGAGACTTTATTTAAAAGAAAATGGGAAGTTACAAAGATCTCCAGTCACCAGTGTGGATAGAGCACGTGGGAGAGGTTTTAGCCAAAAATCTATGCTGTTCAGCCAAACAAGCAGAAGAAGAAAAGATAACAGAAGGCTTCCATCATGAGGAAAAAGGTTCATGTGGGAAAACTCTTGAGCTCTCCCCTCACCACAGCCTAATATCTGTGGTGTGGGAAGGCCTTACTTCCTAAGGTCTGGAAATTTATAAGTCATATGAAGGGAAGAGTGGGCTAGACTTTGTTTTAGTGACTTTTAAAACCTTGGCCAGGTAAGTCAGAGAGGCAGCTGGTTGGTCCATACCTGACCAATCAGTTTCAGCATCTAGATTTGAACTCTACCTATAGACATCTCCCTCTAAAGGGGAGGAGGTCAGGTTTGGAATCTATGGAACTTGCCTGAAGGAGTTAGCTGTCACAATCCCCCCTCTGAAGAAATAACCCTAATTGCTATTTAGGTTATTGGGGTTTAGAATAATAATTTAAAAAAGCACATACATGTTTAAGAAAAAAATCAAATAAGAATACCCACAAGAATATCCATGTTTATCCTGCAGGAGGCAGGTTTTTTTTTTTTTTTGTCAAGTTGACCTTTTTAATAATCTTGGGTGGGTCTCTGAGGATGTTTATTGGAAGACAACCTCTCAGCAGAGGGAAAGATGGAAGGAAGCTCAGGGAAGTAGGAAATTAACATCCCTTCCTGTGTGGAAAGTGCAGAAAGGAAACTCCAAAGACTCAGGAAGCCAGTAAATCTGGAAAAGGATTAGGGTTAGGCAAGACCCCACTTTAAGGCTATATAAAGGTGAAGAAATTCTCTCCTTGGCCCTCCTGCCTGTCTGCTATTGGTGATGGATTTTTCTCTCTCTGTTTGGACCTGTGGAAGGGAGCCAGCCCTTTTCACTGTTATAGAACTTCCCCTGGATCTGTAGCTTCAATAAATCATTTCCTCCAATAACTGTGCCTGGTTTGGAGGTTCATCCCATCAGTGTGTGGCTGACTACGACACTGCTGTTAGGGTATTGGGTTGTAGAATTGAAAAAAGAAATCACCAGAAAAAAAGTGCATACATGTTTAAGAAAAAAAAATTAAACAAGAATACCCACAAGAATACCCATTTTCATCCTGCAGGAGGCAGGGCAAAGCTCCAGCTTGGGGGGGGGGGGTTAAGGAAGAGCTTGGCAACATTGTATGGGGGACTCTCTCTTAAATTCCCACAGAGCTATCATGTATTCCTTTTCACACCCAGAATTGTTTTTTTTTTGTCCCTTTGCCAGAGATTTGGCATTTTTTATTGATTTTTAAATCTTTTTAAAATTATATTTTTGTTTTCTATTTTACAATGTCTGCTTCTATCCCTAGCAATTCTTTCTTTTTCTGTGCTTATTCTCTAGTAGCGTTAGATGGATGCTCTGCTCATGGTTTCCCAGCTTTTCTTTACTATTATAAACTAATAAAACTATACATTTGTCTCTTCTTAATGCTTTATCTGTATCACAAGACTTGACATGTGATTGAGTTTTCATTTCTAATTTAGTCAGATTTCTTCTTTGACCTATAAGTGATTTAAAAATATGTTTAAAGATGTCTAAGTTTAAAAAAATAAAAGTGCCAATATATGGGTTGTAAGTCATTTGTGAGTTGATAATATTGTGGCAAGAGAGTTTAGTTTATATTATGCTAATGTAAACAAAAACATTTTTGTAGCTTCTCTTATGGTTTAGCACAGCTAAAGTTCATAAATGTCATGTCTACTTGAAAACAATGTGTATTATTAAATTATTTTTTAAATTTTATTTTAAATTACCATGCACTCTGATGCATGGGTTAAGGTCTTTTCACACACATATGTGTCTTTATACTTTGCTCTTACTCATCTGCCCTCCCTACTGTTCTCCCCGTCTCCTCTGCTGTCCTCCTGCTGGTTCTTTGCTGGTTCTCTGCTTTGCTCAAATAGCAAACCCTCTGCTTTTGTGTTACATGGATTAAATTATCCTCTTTCCCCTACTTTTCTCTCCATTAAGAACTTCCCCCACATGGTGCCCTTTATGTTTTCATCTGTCTCTCTTACACACACACACACACACACACACACACACACACACACAAATACACACACACATACACACACACGGTAAATAAGTAAATCTAGATTTTTGCATATAATAGAAAAATGTATTTGTCTTTCTGAGACTGGCTTATTTCACAAAATAAAATGGTTTACAGTTCTATACATTTTCTTGCAAATACTGGGATTTTAGTTTTCTTTATAGCTGAATTTCATTGGGCATATGTACTAAATTTTCTTTCATTTATTTCTGTTGAGGGACATTGAGGCTGGTTTCATTTCTTAGCTATTGTGGGTAGTGCAGGCATAAACATGGAGGATCAACAGCTTCTGTTTATATTAATTTAGGGTCCATCAGGTATAGATCCAGGAGTGTTATAACTAGGTCATATGATTATTCTGGTTTTAGCTTTTTGAGAAACATCCTTACTGATTTCCATAGTGGCATCATTGGTTTACATTTCCTTATACAGTAGTGTATATTGGTTCCTCATTTTCTACATAGGATAATTATATTTCCTCCATCAGTTAATCCTGTCACACGGGCCACTTTCTATAATAATGACTTTTGTATTGAAGAACTAGATTACTTGGTAGAAATATAGCTACTACCATTCTCTTTCATTTGATATTTGCCTAATATATCATTTATATTTAAATATACTATATATGTGTTATATAATTGAATATTCCATTGATACATCAGCTGGTCTCAACAATTTATCTCAAGCCAATATTGTTTCATCTATAATCTGCTCACTTTTCTCTGCTTCTTCTACCCCAAAATATTTTGAAATCAATCTTCAGTACCATCTCATTTGATTGTAAATGTTCACAGTCTGTTTTTAGAAGAATGTTAAAGATACAAATATTATTTTCACACAAAATTGACCATAATTTCTTAACATCATGGAATGTCTAGAACTTGTTCAAATATTCCTGATTGTCTCCTCTTAGAAAATGTCTACTTGAACTTGGATCCCAATAAGGCATTTTGCAATTAGACATCTTTAAAGTCTATTTTAATCAAAGATGTTCAGTTCCACTTGTCTCTTTTTTCTGTGCAGTTTACATGTTGTAAACAGTGTTAGCTTATTATAGCTATCCCCATATTCTGGAAATTTTGCATCCCTGTGAAATAATTCAACATACTCCTGTGTGTCCTCTATTTATGTCCCATCATATTTTCTACCATGTTTTTTGAACATACTATTATCCTGAACCTCTTATTCTTCTTATTTATAATTAAAACTTTTAGACATGATACACTGGGTTTTGTGGTCCATTTAGAGTTATTTTGAAATTGTTATATTGGCTTCATTGTCATCATCTCATTTTTTTTCTGTCAATTCCATTTTTGTTATTTGATCTTTTTGCCTCACTTTGACTTGATAGTGATTTTTTAAACAGAATCTCTTCATTGAAATTGTTTGCATTACATGTAACATCTACCTTCCACACAATTTATATCTCAGAAATATGTGCATTTCCAATGTGGCACTTCCCACAAGTATTGCAGACATCAAGTACTATGTGCATCATTAAGCATTATTGAATGCTGCTCTAAGTGCTCTGTGTAAATTATGTTTCTACACTCTGTGAATGAGGTATGCTTCATTTATTATTACACATTTTCCATATGGGGTAATTAAGGAACAGAGCAGTTCATCATTTACCTGAAGTCACATGGCCACAAAGATAGCACAGTACAGACCAAATGTGAGTTCAAGGCTAAACTGCAGAATCCCCGCCTCCTGCATATATTACCAATCCCTTGGGAACAGTCAGTTTCATGTTGCTGGGACAAACACCAGAACAAAAGCATTTTATAGGAGGAAAGGGTTTATTTCAGGCTTACAAATTCCATAGAAACACCATCAATTGCTAAAGAAGCTGGCTCACTTCCATAGACCCAAACAGAGTGACACCATCAACAGCCAGCACCACAAAACAGCCAGAGCTCCAACTGCTCCTTACACATTAGGGTTAGATTTAAGAACAGCTTCTGGTGATATATCTCTTCCCAAGCAAGTCTCCACACTCTGAAGACTCTACCTCCAAGCCCAAGTCTGCATTCATTCCACCACAAGACCCATGTGAGCCCTCTCCATAACATATGCCAAAGTGTAGGAGCCCAAACAAGTTTTGAGATTAAATCTGATATTCCTTTACTTGGTTCTAATAAAGGAAGGTTTTAGGGAGTGGGAAACTGTGGCTTCAGAAGTTTTTTTTGTTTTTTTTTTCTAATTTTCCTATTCTTCTGGTGGAACAAATTTTTCCTTTCAAAATCAACATGTCCATAGAATGGGGAAATTTTAGCAAACAAAAATATAAAATGTCAATTAAATTTGATTTTCAGATAAGTAGTATTGAATTTTAGTTTAAAGTATATCCCATAAAATATTTAGAAAGAAAGTTATAGGTAGTGACTAAATTCCTAGCACCGAGGCAGAAGGGTTGCTGTGAGTTCAGCCTAGCCTGGGCTACAATATGAGACCTTTTCATAAACAAACATATAGGCATGTCTGGGGCCGAATCCCAGTGTGAATCATTTGCCTGGCATGTACATGGCCCTGGTTTCCATTTGTTGCACTACAACAAAGGGGTGGGGGTGATATACTTTACAAAAGAATGCTTTTATCTGCTTGAAATTCAAATTTAACTTTTGAAACAAGATAATCTCTTATGAGGAGGGGGCGTATATTGTTCCTGATACTGACTCATTGACAAATCCGATGAAATGATTGATTGTCCTTTTCTCTCTCACATGCGTGTTCTGTATTCATTTACCATTGCTGCAATGAAATATCCAACCAGAAGAGACTTAAGAAAGGGTTTATTTCAATTTTGAAGGGGAAGTATCCAACATGGTGGGGAAAGGTTGGCAGGAGCAGACAGCTGCCGTCACATCTTCACACCAGCAGGGAGGAAATATAGAGAGATAAATGCAAGTGGATATGGGCTGTAACAACTCAATATCTTCCCCCAGTGATATACTTTCTCCAGCAAGGCTACATCTCCTGAAGGTTCCACAGCCTTCCTGAACAGCACTGCCAACTGGGGATATAGTATTTAAACACATGAGTCTATGGGTCACTTGTTCCATTCAAACCACCATACACACTGAGTATGAGAATCCTGACAGGAAACGAAATTTATACTGTTTTCTTACCTGTCCACCCTCTTCAGTCACTAGCTTAGTCTTTAACTCCTAACCACATGCCATCAATAACTCTAAATTTATTTTATAATCACCCAACTGGTTACACTCAATCATCCACAAAAACTGTGCTTTCAGAAGGTTAGTAATATTATTCATTATTGCAGCCATTCTCTGTAAGATAAGACATACCAGAAGATAAGAAGTTGTGTGTATATGCGGGAGGCACAGCGGGAAGGGAGAATCAGTAGTTGTTGCTGATACATTAAGTATGAGATGCTGTGAAGATACTCAGGTGAAGAGGGGGGTGGTAGAACACACCTGCAATCTCAGAATTTGGGAGGCTGAATGTGGGAGAATCCCAAGTTCCAGACCAACCTTGTGTGGTGGTTTGAATATATAGCCCCATAGACTCAGGTGTTTTATTAAAATTGAGTTTAAAGCTTCTGCCTCTAGCAGTCCAACTCTTGTTAAGGGACCTGGGTGGGTTTTTGGAGGGGGACACTGGGAGAAGATCTGGATTCCAGCCCAGAGGTGTAGAGAGCAGGTTTGTGCTCTGGCTGGTTTGTTTGCTGGTGTTGGTTTTGCTTGTTCAGGTTTTTCTCTCTGCTTGGATGTATGGAAGCAGCTTCTTTTGCCTCTGATGGAACTTTCCCTGGATCTGTAGACCTGCAATAAACCTGTTCCTCCCAGAGCTGTGTTTGTTTGGAAGTTTGTACCAGCAACATGGAGCTGAGTACACCACTTGACTACAGAGTATGACCCTTTCAAAGACACCAAGAAGCAAAAACAAATAACAAAACCATTAATAGCCACAACAACGAGATGTCTAATTATCTCTGGGGTAAATCACAGTGTCATACCAGGGCTTGAGGCTCAGAAGTGATCAGTAACACAGCTCTTTGTCCATGTAAGATGTTGACATTTTGTTAACATTGCATTGAGGGCCTTCATTCTGTTAGGAGAAATATTGTATGGCGTACTATTATTTGATTAATAATGTTGATTTGTAATTTTTTTTACGATAGTTTCACTTTAGCCCTAGAATTCACTATGTACTCTCAGGGTGGCCGGGAACTCATGGCTATCCTTCTACCGCTGCTTCCCAAGTGCTGGGATTAAAGGCATATACCACCATCCCTGGCCTGATTATTGATTTTTTGATATCCCTAAAGTTTAAATTGAAATGCCATGTGGTCAGCGTTTGAAATCATGAGCTGTTTGAGATCATCTCAAGAGGGGCATGGATGGAGCAGCTGGAAGAGCAATCCCAGTAAAGGAGACGGAGGAGGAGGCCAGAGCCAGGAAGAGGGCAGGGCCACCGATGTGGTGGCATTTATCATTATTAACAATAATCATCTGCAATAAGGAGTGTGTTAATTTCTCATTTCATTTAATCATCACAACAATTATGTAGAAAAAAGCACTATTATAACTCTCATTTAGTAGATAAGGAAATGGCAACTTATTAAGATGCCTGATTTCGACATGAGCCAGCATCCACTGTATGCTTGTGGCTACACCATTGTCACATTCCTTTACTTAGCCCAATCTGCTCCTCTTAATCATGGTGTTTTCTTTAAATTTTGGCATAGTGACAATGGGCAAGCACCTGCTGAATTGAATTACATAAGGAGAAGAACATCTGTTTGGTGGGGGAACTGTAAATCATAGAGATGCAATTAATGATGTAGATACTTTCTGTATCAGAAGGCCAAAAGTACATCTTGCTCTTGTGTTTAAAAGTCCTTTCCTACACTGTATGATCCCCACATTTCTGTCTCTGTCCTGCCAGCTTCCAGCTTAAGCAAATCTTTGTTCTAGCATCTCAGATGACTTTATACTTTCTTTCTTATGCTAGTGTACCATGTGGATGTTAACATTTACTAGGATGTGTTTGGGATTCCTTGATTAGATTGTTAATAACTGAACAATAACCTCCGAACACTTAGCATTTATGCAACATTTACAGTGAGCCAGGCTCTGTGCTAAGAGCATATCTTCTTCTAGCTCATTAAATTATTAGCACAGTGTTTTGGGCTTCATATTATTATTATTATCAACTTTCTGTAGAGAGGGGAGCTGAGACATACAATGGTTAGATAATTTGACCAAGCTCATAAAGCTAGTAAGTTCCAGAAACTGAGATAAACTGAGAAATTACATTCTTCATCTTTCTTCTGCAGACCTTCCCTTTCTATTACCTACCCCTCTTGTTGCTGAAAAAAAAATGCAGTAGTCACAATTAGAAAAACTGTGAGTGTATACCCATCCCTAAGTGACCAGTTTGCTTTCTTTTATGTCTCTCACTCTAGAATTTTGTCCATCTCTTCAGAGTGGCCTGCAGTAACCAACATGGATAACTCCAAGCTTAATGCATTTCCCACAGTGACAGTTTCTGTCATTTCTTGTGACCCCTGCTGGCATGCTATTTTCCTCTTCTCCACATTTTCCAGCCAGCATCCAGTGCCAAATGCTCTTCTCACAGTCACCTGGTGTCAGTCACACGCCGCTGGGATGAATCTCCAAACCAGGCACGATTTTGGGGAGGAAAGAATTTATTGAAGGAACAGACCCAGGGGAAGTTAAGGAAAAGGCTGGCCCCTTTTACAGGAGCAAGCAGAGAGAAAGAAACAGCACCTCCAGAAGCAAGCAAGCAACTGTAACACACCGTGATTCACAAAATGCAGAACTCCAGACCAGGCTTCCAGCTCTTCTTTTGCATATCTATCCTTAGTATTTTACATCCAAATTAGAAAGGACTAGTCCCCAGGAAGCTAGGCCAAAGTGACATTTCCTCCAGCCAGAAGGCTAAAGACAATTCACAATAATAATAAACCTTTAATTCTTTTGGGGGACATTATTCAAACTTCCACACCTGGCTCTCTGGATGAATTGGCTTTCCTTGTTAAGTGTGGACACAGGGTCAGCTGACAGGATTTCCCATCATCTGCTGACAAGGAGTGAGGAGCTGCCCTGTTCTGTCTCCTTGGGGTCCTATACAGGCATTTGAGCCACTAGGTACCAACAAAAGGCAGGACAGCCACAGGCCTGGTTAAGGGTTCCATAGCATCTGACCACTGTGAGGGATGTTGATTCACAGAGAAGGTAGCTTCTCTCAGCATGCCGGATCTATGCCTTGAAGACTCTGACAGAGGCTAATCACATGGAAGTGATATTTGTGTGCCATGGTCTGCTCCATCGGGGCATCTCAATGAGTCATTTAACACTTTTTCTTCATCCATTGTATGAAGTGTTTCTCTCTACCTCTGAAACAATTTATGTGTCCAGTAGCCAAGCAGCTTAATTCCAGAGAAATGGGACAATTCTGGATTGCTCTGGATTGCTCTGAGTACATGATAGATTCTTGTTGCCCATAATCCCTGCTCTTCTTTGAGTCTTTTTGTCACTGTCTGACCCTCAGAGGGGCACACTCATGCTTATGCCCTCCAGGGTTTCCCAGTGCTTTACTCTGGACAGACTTTATAACAATCACCATGGCCAGCTCGGAAAATTAGAGACCCCCAGGTCACACACCAAAACTAGTAACTAGGTTCTCTAAAGGAGAGTCTAGGTGTCATCACAGTATCACCCATCCTGCTCTGGGGCTCTTGCTGCCACTCAGCCACCTTCTTGGGTCCTTTGGAATCCTGTTCAGATAGTTTTCCAACACAGGACCATCTACCCCCTGCTGATTCCTCACCCTTGTCTCTCCCTCACGTCCTTGCCAGATACAGAACTCGGCAACATCAGCCCCTGACACCTCTTCTCCACTGGCTCTTCCTCCCTTATCAGAAATGTTCTCACTCTGGATTTTACTAGTCATCTACATCTCACACGTGTCTAACGTGGGCCCACAGGTCACAGTTGATTATTATCGTGATCTCAAATGGATCTCACGTGGAGAATAGCCCACCATCCCTCCCCTGCTTCACAATTGCATAGTTTTTCTGTTTTCTCCTCCTTAAGCCTTGAAGCTTCTCCCTCAACCCTCAAGTACAAGGACTCACACAAGAAAAGCTTCTTGCTACCAAGTATTGCAGCAGCCCACCTGCCTCAGGACCAGGCTTTATCTCCACGCCTGCAGTGTTGGAAGGTTCTGCTGCTTCCAAAGCCTGTCCCTCCTCTCTTATTGTGATCACTGTTTGTTCTTCCACACTCAAGAATTTCCCTCAGGGTCTCCTTCCATATTTCCAGGCTTCTTCTCTTGTTGATCATAGTGTCAGCAGAAAACATGCCATTATAGCTCTCGTTAAAAATTACATCTTTGAGGGGCTGGGAAGATGGCTCAGCATTTATAGGGACTTGCTTGCAAAGCCATCTGGCCCGGGTTTAATTCCCAAGCCTTCCATGTAAGTCAGACTCAAAAAGTGGCACAAGGGCTGGAGAGATGGCTCAGCGGTTGTGGCACTTGCCTCCAGTGCCTGGGGCCCCCAGTTCAATTCCCCAGGACCCACATGGGCCAGACCCACAAGGTGGTGACCCTGGTGCTCTCTCTCTCCCCCTACCTCCCTCCCCCTCTCTCTCTGCTTGAAAATGAATAAATAAAATATTTTAAAAAGTGGCACAAACATCTGGTGCTCATCGGTAGTAGCAAAAGGGCCTGTCTCCCCACATGCACATATGAATAAATATATGAATATTTTAAAATGACATCTTTGATCTCATGCATTTCAGCATCCACCTCACTATTTTTCCACTCCACAGCAATTTTTCCTATGCAGGTGCACATGCAGGTATGTGCACATATGTGTGGAAGCCAGAGATCAATGTCGGGTATCTAACTAGATCACTATTGCAGTCAGTTTGTGGGACAAACATCCAACCTGACACAGCTCATGAGAGGAAAAGGATTTATTTTAGGTTTGCAGAGTCCAGGGGAACACCACCAATGGTACAAGATGCTGGCTCCCTTTCATAGATCCAAGCAGAAACACCACCAACAGCATCACCAGCAAGCATGAGCACCCAGAGCTCCAACAGAATACACCTAATCAGGCTAAATACACCTAAACACACCTTAGGGCTAGAGTCCAATATCCACCCCCCCCCCCAGTTGAAAGCACCTGAGTCTATGGTACCATGCATTCAAACTACCACACTTTCCAAGTTACTTTTTGAGACAAGGTCTCTAAATGATCTCAGAGTTCATCAATAGGGTTAGACAAGTTAGCCTGTAACCCTTGGGGAGCTCTCCGTTTCTGCCTCCTTAGAGTTGGAATTACATGCAGGGCCTCTATACTCAGAATTTTATGTGGATACTGGGGATCCAAACCAAGGTCCTCATGCTTGTGGTAGCACTTTACCCCCTGAGACACCTCCCCACCCCCTATAGCAAAATCTTTGTGAGATTTGACTTAACTGCATCCTCATCTTTTTGTATTCCTGCTTCATTCTTCTCCATGAAGTTGCTGACTCCAGCCACACATCACTGAAGTAACAATGACAGGACCTCTGCTAAGATCCATCAACGAGCTCTAATGCCATTTCTGTTCTTTGCCTTAATCTACCTCTGCCTGACATGGCTGCTAGAATCAATCATTCTTGTCATTAAAATATGCTCTTCTTGGGCTGGAGAGATGGCTCAGAGGGTAGGCACTTGCCTGTAAAACCTAATGACCCAGGTTCAATTCCCCAGTACCCACATAAAGCCAGATGCAAAAAGTGCTGCATGCATTTGGTCTCCATTTACAGAGGCTGGAGGCCCTGACACACCCATTCTCATTCTCATTCTCTCTCTCTCTCTCTCTCTCTCTCTCTCTCTCTCTCTCTCTCTCTCTCTCTCTGCTTGCAAATAAATAAATAAATAATTTTTTTGAATGCTCTTCTTTAGGCTCCACAGTCTGCTGGCTTTTCTCCAATGCATGGAGTTCTCTGGTGTCAAAGTCAATGAACTTGCTTTGACTCTATCCTTTTCTTTGCACTCAACATCTGACCTATAAGTAAACTGAGTCAATACTTTCTCAGCACACATCCAAGGTCAAACAACTGCTAACCATCTCTGTTGCTACTAGTCATGCTCAAACTACTATGTACTTTTACCTGGACTACCGAATGGACCTGCTTCCCTGACTTAGTGCTAGACATTTCAAAACATTCTCAAAGTAACCATACTACCCTTGTTAAAAAATCAATCAATCAGTAATTACCTCTTGACTAATACGTCTTGCAGGATTCCCATTTCAAATAATTAAAATACAAATACCAAGCTCTGGAAGGTTCTAGAGTTCATCAGCCAACAAAATGTATAGAATACCTAACAGGATTCAGGTAGTTTTAGTTATGAAAGAGTTTGTAAACAGTTAAAATCTGTCCCTTACATGGCTTGTATTATGAGAAAGGCAGAAAATAATTAGAAAAAATTTTTGAGACAGGATCATACTGGGTAACTGTTCTCAAATTATTGATTATTCTGTCTCCACTTCTCAAGTCCTTGGATTGTAGATATGTGACACCAGCCCAGTATAAAACCGTTTTTGGAAAACAAAATATATGAGATATTAAATGGTGAGAGGTATTCAGGAAAGAAATAATGAGGAAAAGATTGAGGGATTTAGGAACATAGTGTTCCATTTTAAATAAGGTGATACAGGGACAGAGGGAGGTCTCCCTGAGACGATGGAAGGTGGCGAGCAAAGGGTCCTGGTGCTATCATCAGAGAGAGGGGGCACTACAGAGGCTTGCTGGGAGGCTCTGAGGTGGGAGGGGCCTGGCAGACAGGAGAACAGTGGTGCTCCGGAGTCCCTAGAGGAGGTAGTCAAGCAAGGAAGATAGAAAATGTGATGCATTGCTGCGGGTGGAGAGCTTTGCTTTATAATCAAAAGGAGAAGAAAAGATGTTTTGAGTAAACATGACTACCATTTTGACAGGATCATCCATGGTTCTTATGTTAGCCGAATTCACTGAAGGAAGGTAGGGAGATGAGTCAGTGAATAAAGCGCTTGCTGTGTGAGCATGATGACCTGAGTTTGGATCCCAGCACCCACATAAAATCAGGGGTGGCCTGTAATCCCAGCTCTGGCGGTGTTGGAGATAGGAGTATCCGTAGGTCTCACTGGCTAGTTAGTATAGCCTAATGGATAAGCTCTAGATTTAGTGTGAAACTATGTCTCAAAAAAATGAGGTGGAAAGCAACCCAAGAAGACCTCTGGTCTCTATACGGATGTACACACATATGACTGTATACCAGTGTGATCACACACATATGACCATATATACACACATGACACCCAAAATACAAAAAAGAATCAGGGAAGAAGGCCGAGATCTTAGATTAGTGTGGGTTACTAACTTCTCTAGGGAGGCCACAGTGGCTGGATGGAGCAGTAACTGGAAGTACTGGCATCATTTGAAGGCAGATTAGGAATTTGGTGATAGACTGAAGGCAGAGATCAGTAGGATAGATTGAAGAGGGATACATGTTCAGTCTGAGTAATTTAGAGGAATTGAGGTGTCATTAACTGCCTTGGGGAAGATGCAGGAAGGGCAGCTTCTTGGAGGAAGGCAAGAATTGGATGTCAGCCATACTGTTTTAGGGACTTATGCATAATGGTCCAGCCACTGTCCAGTTCTCTTAGAGATTGCAGAATGGTAACGCTTTGCTGGCAGTCTTAGGAGACCTTGTGGCAGTAGGTTTAGGTAAGCTGGGCCCAGATTCTTGGCCCAACTGTGAGAAGATAAATCACTGCTGAGTCTGTGGTAGCGTCATTACACAGCAATAAATAACGCATCAGGCGAGTGTGCAGTGCAGCTGGCTTGATTTACCAAAGGGTTTGTTGTTTTATTAAAGAGAGACTCCCTAGTATGTTCAGAATGTGATTCTCCTTATCAAATTAGATTTAAAATGTGTCAGAATAACATGCATGGTATAAACTGCTGTATAATTTTTTTTTTCTCTTGTTTTTTTTTTTTTTTTTTTT
>PVHP010023021.1:0-27750 GCA_004024765.1 Zapus hudsonius
CTCTTTCCCCTCTCGGAAGGTGGGGAAGACCGCCTCCGAGGACTGGCGGGTTGCCCGGGTCTCAGTCCTGCAATGTAACCCCAGCCACGCGGAGAGTCTGGAATCAGTCCCGGGGGATAATGGCGGCGGGAGCCAGCCGGGGCGGGAGGGCTCGGCCCTCTGCTCCACAGGGGAGCAGAGAGGGAGGGAGAGTTCGAACTCGGGTTCGGCCGGTGTCCAAAGCCTGGATAGCAGTTGTGGGGGTCAAACCTTTAGGAGAGTCCTGGCGAAGTTGTTACTCGGTCACCATCTTGCTCCGCCCTCCTCTCACCTCGAGTTACATTATTTAATGGGCAAACGATGAGTTGTTATCCCCAGTTCCCCATTGCCCCTCTTCCCCATCACGAATCAGCTTGATATCGTATGATAGATATAGCAAAGACATACATTTTTAATATCATGTACATTTACTAATTCCAGGGCCCATTCTCCAATCCCAGCACATAATGTAGGCATATTGCTATATTTTAAAGAGAATATATTAATTATATTATCATTCATGTTAAAATTCATGAGCTTAATGTTAAATAGAAATTGTTGCTTTACTTTCAAAATAAAGTGAGTCAGACCATATCTATATTAACTTGACTATATTCTGATGCATTCACAATTCATTTTTCTTATTTGAAGACATTGATGCAGATGAACAAAGAAAACCATGCTTTGTTTGACTGCTTATAGCTGCATTGTTATAAATATGCTATTATTTCAGGGACAAAGCTTTAAACATAAGTATATTTTCTATAAAATGTAAAGAAATATATGCTTGACATGAGAAATCCTTCTGTTATTTTTTCTGTTATAGATCATAAAAGACTGAGAAAGTATATATATATATATATATATATATATATATATATATATATATATATATACATATATATATAATACTTGAAAGAATATGGCCAGTTTTGAGTGAATTACAGAGAATAAAGTGCAAATAAATCCTTAAATTAAAAATAACACTGCTATAATAAAACAACCCTATTTCCCTGACAAATATGAATTCTTTCAAGAAAGGTTCAATAAATTTACACATTCATGTTAGTTATGGAAAACAGCAAAATAGAAATGTAAATTTTGAATAATAATCTAATCCTGACACCTCTTTACTGTTATCTTAATGATTATCTAATTTTATTGCATCATTAACAGTCTATAGAAATTCAAAGATGACTATCCAGTGAAATACATTTTTCCTCTTTGTACCCTCAAATTTCCAAAGGAAGAAAAACATTTTCCTCTTTGTAGCCTCAAAGCCTACTAAAATCAAAATGAAAAGAATTGAAAATTAAAATTAAAGTATCACTGTAAACCCATTCAGGTAATGACATAGAATAAGTCACATTGCAAAGTTTCCTTTTCCTTCGTGATGGGAAGACTGGACATTGACTTAATATGTGCTTCAAAGGAAGCCTTCTTCATGTAATTAAAAATGAAAGTCAATCCAGCAAGCTTATACCCAGATTCCTTCAGGCTCAGGCATGTGAAACAGTCAGACATTCACTGAAGGGCTGGACACCTCTCTGTCCTCCTGCCATGGTCATAGTGAGTTGATGATGGCTAACAATGGCAATCGATGTCAACTAGATACTGCGTTAGACAGAGACAGGCAGTGGATGAGCAGTTCAGCTAAGACAAATCCTCATTGTGTGAGTTTGTGTATGTGCATTTAGGTGTGTGGGGTGGGGGGGTTGTGTGAGTGTGTAGGTGTCCACACGCCACATTGCTCATGTGGAGTCAGAGGACAAATTTCAGGTGTCAGTCCTTGCCTCCCATTTTATTTTTAGGGAAGGTCTTGTATTCCCTATTGCATTTGCCAGGCTAGAAGGTCCCCAAACTCCTAGGAAATTTTCTTGTCCATTTCCACATTTCATCTCACCATAGGCATGCTGGTATTGCAGAAGCCCACCTAAGCTTCTGACTTTTATGTGGGGTCTTGAAGTCTAAGCACATGTATGCATGGTTGCATCACAAGCACTTTATTCATTGATCCATCTACCTAGGCCAATCTTCATGCTTATTAATAGGAAATTAATGAAAATAGGCTAAGTTGGTAGATTTTAGAATAGTACAGTAAGGGAATAATTAGTGACAGAAGGCATAAATTGAGCAACGATGGTGGTTTGTAAGATATGAAATGAGATATGAGGTGAGACAGGTTTGAATTTTAATGGAAAATCCTGATTTTCATTCATGAAGCATGATTTATTATATATATTTTTAAATGCATTGACGGTTCAACTTTACTGCAATAAGACAGTAAAAATAATATCTTTGCATAGTCTAGAAAGAAAAACTAAGGTTTTTCAAGCAAATTACATATAATTAATTTAACTCATAATTCCTTTACATTGAGAACTTACTTAGAATATGAAGCTTAAATCATTTAAAAATCCATGTTGCAATATGCCATTGTTGATAATGGTGAATAATACAAAATAGATTCACCTGAAAGACTTATGGAAAGACACAGGGCATAGTATTAGTGATCGAATAAAAATAGTTGATTTATTTTATTACATATCTATTAACTACCAAGTAGAAACATCTGTTTAGTGTGAATTCATTTAATTAGTTCTCACAGTAACACTTTGGAAAAGATAAATATAGGAAGGGTCAGATAATCTGATCCAGCTTTCAAAAAACAAGTGGCCAAATTAGAACAGGTTACACTAGAGACCTGTCAACTTGCACTTAACTGCTCCACATTTACAAATATTACCACATTTTACTGAATTTCATGAACAGCAAGAGCTTTGCCGTTCACTCAAAGCCTCCTGTATCTTCATAACTTGTTGCTATCTATTTTATCTTCACCCATACAGGACATCTTGTGTCTCTTGTCTCATTGATGAAATTCAGGGTTAAGGAGGAAAAAACACATCATAAGATTATTAGAAAATTGTCTAGCTTAGTAGAGGTACAAAACCCAATGTGTGCACATTGATATTGGTAGTGTTCTTGTCAAGACTGATATTAGCAAGTAGCCAATTCTCTTATCTATTAGGTCTGTTCGCTCCAATGTTAGATGAAGCTATATTATTGGCTATATTAGACTCATTCAGAGGCTTTATGACTGTCTCCAATTTTGTTCCTCCTTAAAAGCATTTCTGGTTTAATCTGCTGCCTAAAACTAACTCATCTATGTGAGGTAAATCATCTACCTCCTCTAATTTCCTTGACTTCAGTATTTTCGTTGCTTGCAATCTTTCTTTCCATACTTGGGAAATATAGTAAATTATGCTCAAACACTCCAGGTTAGTGTCTGATAGGAATCAGCCTTCCCATAGACTGACAGGTCAGTCTGCAAACATAATCCCAATTCTATGTGCCTAAAATAAACTAAATAAGTCAAAGTCAACTAAGGAAAGGGAAGATTGAAAATATTGAGTCATTTAAGACCAGAAGTAATTGAAGAGGAAACAAGGAAGCTTTGAAGAAAAAACAGGCCTCAAATCATATCTGCAATGCACGAAGCTATGTATGGAGATTGACATTGTTCTTACAATAAATGGTGTGTGTGTGGCTGTAGGGGTATGGAAAGAACACAGGAAGTGCGGTGTTAAATGCTGATGATCACTAAATGAATAGGATCATAATAATATAAAATATACATGTGTATGCCTATATAACACTAATTTTATCTTAAGGACCACAGTATATCTTTATTACCTGTGACTCTACTAAAGAGCATATAAAGACATAATATATTGAATGAATTAGCAATTTATAAAGGGAAAAGCATATTTCAATTCTCAAAGTGCACACACTGAAGAATAGTATACTTTAGCTTTATCATGAAATTGCATACCAGTGTAAAAAAATTGTTCTCTACATACAATTTAGATCCATATACTTTTAAACAATTTCTTAGTCTTGTTTATAGCATAAGGAACTTTAAAATTAATAGGCTGTAAGTCATTGAAGTAACTATCCAGAAAACATTTTAGAAATGGTCTTGCCAGAATTTTGGTGTGATAAAAATAAGTTTAGAATCATTTTCTAAAATTATGTAAATCTGTTCAAAAATTTCATAAAATTTGTCGTGCTATCCATAATAATATATAGCAATATACTAGCTATGATATTAATTGTATCTATCCTTTTAAAAGTCTGTTGGTGCATGCTTTTTGTCCCAGAACTTGGGTGGCAGAGGTAGGAGGATCACTATGAGTTTGAGACCACCCTGAAAATACATAGTGAATTCCAGGTCAGCCTGGGCTAGGGCGAGACCCTATCTCAAAAAAAAAAAAAAAAAAAAAAAAAAAAGTCTGTTGAATGAGAGCTAATATAGTAATGTATCTATTCTTTTAAAAATCTGTTGTATGAGAGATTTTCATAGTTTATATGAATTAATTGAATTCTTACCGTCATATCACTTCATTCCTTCTGTTTGTCTTGACTATTGTTTTCCTGGTCTGCTCTACCTATTAATCTTTATGATGATAATTTAGTCCATTAGCAAAGTTTGATCCTTCATTATTTCCATTTTTTATGTCTACTTTACTGGGGAAGGAGTTATGTCTTCATAGGTTTTCATAATGTGTTCATTTTTCTTAAAGATGTAGGATTTCCTAAAGCCTCATTTGTAAAGTTGGTCCTAATTGAACTGTGATAGCCATTTTGCCAATCAAATATTCTTCTAGACTACAGATGAAAGGAGTTCATAGATCTCTTCAGGGACCTGATTGATTCTACAATGCAGGCTGCTTGTCTTTGAAAGTAGGATTCTTATGATGTTGATGGTGTGTGTGGGTTGGGAGGCTTCGGTGGTGCTCTAAACAATGAAAACAAGAATAAGTAACATTTACTATTCATGCTAAAGACAAAGTGATGGTGTATTTTATTTTCAACCAGCAGATGGGGGTATTCTTATAATTTCTATATATAATGGATGAGACCCAGAATTTACATAACTTTTCCAATGCCATACTATCATGAAACTTTTGCTGATGCTGAAGATTGCTCTTTTTTATTGTTGCAGCATTTTGTTTGAATATGGTAGATTCACATCCAAACTTATTGATTGAATGAACATAAATGACACTATTAATTCAGGATCACACTGGACTGTTGAGCATAACTTTGTGTGCTGGGTGACAGAACACTGCTTCTCATGACCCCTAGCCACCATATTAACCTGAGTATGGATTTGTGCACAGCGAGGAAGATATGTCAAAGATTGATATGGGAGGGACTAGTCCTACATTTAGAAAATTATGTCCTTGTTTGTGCTGTTTAAATGATTCTGTCATCCTCTATCAAAGAAAGTACTCAAGACCTTTTACTATAACTTACCATACTCTTGTTTACCATTGTTAAGAACCTGATTTGGGCAATTAACTGAATTTCCAAAGTTGTTTTTTTTAATCTGCAACATAGACATAGATATATTAAGCATGTGCACATATATCTATAAATGAGTTAATTCATTTTGCCATGAGATATGAAAGAGCAAATATGCCTGTAATTCTGATAGCAATTGAGTCTTACATTTTTATAGCAAGTCTTCATGTGTATTACAATCAATTAGTTTGTTATTGAGTATACATATAAAGAACAGCCTGAGTGAGGTGGGCTGAGTCCAATATTGCATGGAAGTATATGTAATTAACTAAATATAATGTGCCAAACGTTTATTATCTGTCCTCACATCTGAGCACTGATAACTGGCTTACAGCATTGCCACAGCCTATTATTTTCCACTTAAAAAACATAACATTTTTCAACTTTGTGATCTAACAATTTTCTCTAGGTTTTTCTTGTCTGGTGTCAGAACAACAAAGCTCCCATTGAAACTAAGACATCAAAACGCCACAACTCTGTGCTGGACCTCAGCTTCACCATGCAGTGAGAAAAACACAGTTGGAGAGAGTTTTGCATACACTCCTTCTTGGGGTTTCTGATGCGGTGGTCAGCAGGGCTGTAGCATTAGAAATGCAAGTTTCTGTAATGATGGTCCACAAGGAGCAAGGATGAAAGGTTACTTTGAATTGTCTTTGAAGGAGCTAGATAGTGGAACAGCCTTTGATAGCAGGAATCTGCACCAGGCTCCTCAAATCAAGGACATCTGTCCTCTGAAACAGGAGTGAGCACAACACAGATATCGATGGCTGGCTCAAGCAGAGCACGGGGAAGAAGAAATAGTTATTGCTCAGGTGTTTACAGAGCAATGGGGAAGCGCGAATGAAAGTGGGCAACATATCCTTTGGAAAAACATGAAACAGTGGGTATTCTTTACTTGTCAAATGCAAAAGGATCGGGAAAAAATGTTAAATGTGCCTTCTGGCTCTACACTGGCAAATACAAGCTGTTCTCCCCAGATATCCACAGTTATGTGTTTCTTTTACAAAACTCACTAAAATATTTGCCTCTTAACAATTTCCACATTCAAATTGGCTGGAGGGTGATTCATTAAAAAGTAAGAACACATAGAGCAGAAAACTCAAATTAGATCACATTCACATGACCCAACATAAGTAAATTATAAGTAAATTAGTTGGAAAGGACTAATTTGGTTTCCCCATGTTATTAGGCATGAACACTGATTTAATGTGAATGGTAAAATTTAATAAAGTTCTGGACTGTAGGTTCTTTGACAACACACATAATTAATATTCTATTATGAGCAAATGATAGTTTCATGTTGCAGGAATAGTAGCCCAGTTGCACACTGTGCCAACTCTTTTCTTCCCATAAAGTCTATATATTTATGAACTATATTATCCTCAAAATCTAATCAATGGACTTCTAAAAGTGCTCTGTATTTTATAATACTTCAAAGGAAAAATTTTGGTAACTCCCTAACCTCCTGCACTAATTTTAATTTAGCACGTGTGAATGAATACACAAAGACACTTAATTTCAATGGGAGCTTGGATTTTTTTTCTGACCTCAGACAAATAAAACAGGTCAAAATTGTTATCTCATAAGGTTCTGCCTCAAGTCCATCTATTATTAGTCATAATCATGCTGAGGAATTCACATATCTCTTGCTTAAATCTAAGTAAACATAAAAAAAACTTCTAATGTATATATTGAAGTATAGCTTTGAAATCACAACAGTGTCTCAATATTATTTTCTATGGGAAAAGGTTATCATAGCATGATATTTTGTTGTTAGAATGTTTCTCAATCCTCAAATATTGTCATTACAATGTGGTACACTATGATATCTGTAATATATTACTCATGCATAACATTGATTCAGTAAATATATTTCTATGCATGTCAATGTTTACTGAAAAAGGAAAAAAATCATATACCTTGGTTCCAATTGAAGATATACAAAAAGGACATTTATACATTACAATATCTAAAAAATTCTGTTTAGTGAGGCAGGCTGCCAAGAAAGAATATCAGATCTCAGACTGGGCAAGGAGGAAGCTATATAAGGAAGGTTGACTACAGTCATGGAAGATTAGTTCATACTGTAGATTAATGAATTCTATAAGTATAATAAAAATGAATGAAGATAAGAACTATGAATGGGGAAAGATTTATAAATAACAAGAGCTAATAGAAACCTATATCTAAGTGAAATGCATCTGATCATGTTGTAGATATAAAACTGAGAGCATGAGTCTAATGGATGGATACATAAACTTAATTATGCTGTATAAAAGTGTGCATGTATCTGTCTATGCACACTCTTAAGCCGTATCAATTGGGAGAGATTGTGAGTAAAGACACTAAAATCACAATAAGAATAATCAAAACTTGGCTTTTGATTTTATTGATATAATGTTCAACTAAAAGTAACCAGAGCTTCTTTTTAGAAAAGGCTGTTCTAGTGGAAAGTCAGGGAAGTCTATGCTGAACTGCAGACATTGTATTCCTGGAAAAGCAAGTGGACAAATAATTATGAGGTAGGTAAATATAAGTTATGAGCTAAATATATAGCGCCTACCCCACTATCAGAAGTAATTTGAGCACTAAGTATATTAGAGATTCTAAAGCATTTAATATACCAGACAGCTTCGGGTGGCATATGACATAAACACAGGAAAACATTTGATAACACAATGAGGATTATAATTTTACCATTCACATATTCCACAGTATATTGGATATTATATAAAAGACATTTAGTTCAATGGGGAAAATGATAACCATTATAAAGAAGCCTGTCAAACACAACCATACCCAAGAGATTTAAAAAAGTAACCATTGGACGGGTTTATATCATATATCACTGCGTAGGTAAAATAAACAGAAAAGATAACACTTATGATGCTCTAGGCATGGTGTGGAGCCTGGTTTAAGTCATAAAGTTACATTTGATAATTCCAAATTTAAGGACAATCTAAAGAACAGCTGACCCTCTTGCCTTCCAAAATATCAAAATCAAGTTTAAAAAATGATAGAAAAGATATAGAAACAATTCATGAAAGTGATATAGACAATTTTGGTAGGAGATGACACTCAAAAGAATAGTTAACAAATGTAAAATTAGACAAACAAAATATATCAGACACTTCTATGATAAAGTTTTCTTTAGCAATCATTCCCTGGATCAGGCCCTGGACAGGGAAAAAAAACACTGAGGCAAATCTACAATATGCTGCACTTTGTCTGAAATGTCATATATAGTGTAACCTCTTTGCAATTGTCTCTAGTTACAATGTTAGTTTGTGAATTCAGTGTTGAATTGTAGTGGTCTTTTATGTATACTTAAAAATATATTATCATAATCACTATAAGGAGAGAAGGAGTCAACATTCAACATTCACTTCTTGCTAACCCCTCTTGATTCTTTTCAGGAAGAGCAGATATTATCAGATTTATTGAAGTTCAAGATAAGATGTGCTTTTGGTGAATTCAGTATGTTTAATTATTCAAAAATTTAAATGTATTATAATAGCTGCCATCAACTCAATGCTGTTTTATATTAAATAATCATATTTTCCTGGAAGTGACTATAATGAAATGAAATCATGTTTTACATGCTCATAAGCCCAGCTAAACATTCCAGGAATTTTAAGCTTCTAGATATTTGTTTTCCTCTTCATATTTTAGAATAATAAATTAATTCTTTTATTTACTTCTCTCAATTGATTTCCTGCCTTGATTGATGAGAATTTATTGTACTTAACGTTTCACAGATAAAATCAACTCTTCTAATTTAATAATCTTATTTTCATTTCCTACATTAATTATCATTATAAATATTAATAAAATGAATGAATTTTTATTTATTATTCTGCCAGTCCTGAAAATTGCTTCCTTCTCATCATCCTCTGTAACATGAGAATAGTTGGATTTTGCTACAAAAAGTTTTTATTCATTGTGTAAACACACTGAATTTACCTATGCTTTTTCCCTTGTGAAAGTCAGAAACTCAAGTACCTACACAGGGAACACAACAAACATAAAAAATTAAATCAGTATAGAAATTAGTGGCACTATCAGGAATGAAAGAAACATACTTGGCCAATATTGCTAATTGATATATGTAATCTCATACTTAAAGATATTATTGTGTTTATATAATAGAATAATGTTATAAAGCATATGGCATTACATAAGGCTTATGGACATGATTCCATTTGAAACTAATAGTAGAAATGTTTAAAGACATACATACATATATACTTTTTCCCAAATATTATTTATTTTATTTTGCTTTATATACATGCTCATTGGGTTTAGTATATATCCAATAAGAATTTAGTTTTGAATCATTTAACAGGAAGAATATTAAATTTTGCACACTTTTATGCTAGAGCACAGATGTTCATTGCTGTAAAAGATTCAAAAGATGAATATAGGGCTGGAGAGATGGCTCAGAGGTTAAGGCACTTGCCTCCAGTGCCTAGGGCCCCAGGTTCAATTCCCCAGTACTCACAAGGTGATGGCCCTGGTACATTATCTCTCTCTCTCTCTCTCTCTCTCTCTCATCTTCCTTTATGTCAGTACTATCATATTCACTTTCAGTATCATATCTGGCTGTAATTCAGTAACTTCCACTTAAAGCTCTTCATTCATTGGTACTAATTAATTGTGCTGAACAATGTTAGCTCAGTTTCATGAAGATGGAAATCAAAAATCGTTCTCTACAATTCAAGCTGCCCTTTCACAATATATAAGAGTTCAGATAAAATATTACTTTCACTTTAGAAAACTTACCTGCTTCGGGAAATGTGCTCATATTATTCCTATTGGTAAATGAGTTTCTCAAAAAAATATGCATGTAGCCGGGCGTGGTGGCGCACGCCTTTAATCCCAGCACTCGGGAGGCAGAGGTAGGAGGATCACCATGAGTTCGAGGCCACCCTGAGACTACAGAGTGAATTCCAGGTCAGCCTGGGCTGGAGTGAGACCCTACCTCGGAAAAAAAAGAAAAAAAAATATGCATGTAATTTTGTTTTTGTAGTTGGAGACAATCACCAAGAAATTCTCAAAATATTTAGATAGGTTTTAAGTTGGGATAATAGAGCCAAATTTGCCCCTCCTTTTCAATAAACTACAGAATGCATCATTTTATGAGAGCAGCATCTTGGTAACAGAACTAATGCTTTCCATATATAACAGTGCTAAGAACACTTTACTTGTATGACATTTTAGATGCCTGGAACACCATGTGAATTCTTGACCATTTATTACTTTAATAACTTTCAGTTGGTCATAGTTGTGCAAGAGGCAGAAGCCTAGGCAGGAGGATTGAAATCCTGAGGCCATCTTAAGCTGAATAGTGAATCATGTCTCAAACATTATAAAGCTTTTGCATTCCTGCTTTCATTTTTCTGGCATGAAATACTTGTGAATGGTACTATGTGTATATTTAAATTGTTTTTTGTAAATTATGCTTCCTCATGATATTGAATTTTTGACTAAAATTATATTACTAGTTCTCACAACTGGAATGTTATGTAAATATAGCTACATTGTGTGGCATGGTTTCTAGGTGCTGAGAGTGGGTTATATAATGACAGATAACTAAGCACCTGTAATTCAGCTCCTCAGGCACTTTAGCCACATTTCAAGTACTCAGCAGCTATGGTCAAGAGCAACCTTATTGGTCAGCAAAGGTATAAGATGCTGACACCCTCACAGGAAGTTGTATCAGAGGCTGCTGACCTGATGTGGAGCATGGGGGGGGGGACCCTCTCCTGCAAATGCCACATGTGGGTGTTTGCAGAGTGTGTGCTCCTGTTACTACTGTTCTGCTCACCTGTTATTAAAGGAACACAGCATTACATGGTGCATAAGCAAAGCTTTGTGATTGCGCTCAAACAAATCTCTATTTTTAAATGAAGTTGGCATGCTAGATTTGGCCCAAGGGTTATATTTTCCCTTACCTCAGTCTCCATTAGCATTTATTATAATTAATCTACCTGAAAATTAAGCACATTGCTTAATACATAGTCCATCCATCAGAATATTGGTATTTTAGGAACTATGCTGTGATGGTTAAATTTTGATGTCAATTTGACCATTCAAGTAATCTTGGGTGGGTCTCTGAAGATGTTTACAGGAAGGCAAGCCTCTCAGTAGGAGGCAGGATGTAATGAAGTTCAAAGAAGCTAGAAGTAAACATCCTTTCCTGTGTAGGCAGGGCAGGAAGGAAATTCCAGAGTCTCAGGAAGCCTACAAGAACCCACCCTAGGTCTATATAAAGGTGAAAGAATTCTCTCATTGCCCTCCTGCCTGCTCCCTGTTCTGTGTTTGTGGTGTAGGTGATTGGTTTTTCTTTTTTTCTCTCTGCTCGACCTGTGAAAGAGGACCAGCCTCTTTCACTTTTATGGGACTTCCCCTGGATCTGTAGCTTGAATAAATCCTTTCCTCCCATAAACTGTGCCTGGTTTGAAGATTTATCCCAGCAGCGTGTGGCTGACTGCAACATATGACCAACGGGTTTTTGATTGGATAAAAATGGCTAATAATATAGAAAATTTCCTTGATTATTCCAATCTAAAAGTTTCATTCAAAGAACTTGTGTTTAAATGACCATTAAAATATGTTTGTAACTGGTCGTGGTGGTGCATGCCTGTATCCCCAGCACTCGGGAGGAAGAGGTAGGAGGATCCCTGTTAGCTTGAGGCCACCCTGACACTACATCGTGAATTCTAAGTCTGCTTGAGCTAGAGTGAGACCCTGATGCGAAATACCAATATATATACAATATGTATATTTGTAGTTAAGACAATTGATTTTTGTTATACTCCATAAGCACTATTTTTACAGTCACCACCTATTTAGGCATTATAGATATCTATATCTATATATCTATATATATATGATATGGATAGATATAGATATAGATATAAATGTAGATATATACATCTATCTATCTATATCTATCTATATATATAGATAGATAGATATATGGAATTTCTTGCAGAAGCTCAAACTTCATTCTAACAATTGCCACTTTAGCTCGCTATCATAACTTTGAATTTCCATTATTTCTATTCATAAGTTTCCAAGAGACTCAAACTGAAGCCAATCAATGCAAATATGTGTGTGTTTAATTAAGATTTTTTTTTAATTTTTAAAGTTTTACTTTTATTTTTTTCAATATAATATCAATAAATAGATACATTGTATAAGCAAACCTTGTGCTGGTATCTATTATGTAGTATGAAAATCATAGTGGGAGTTGTCACAATTATTAATGAAGATTACTGTCAGGTATATTATTACTATTTCATTGGACCTCCACATAGCGATTCTTGATTTATGAAAAGTATAGAAAAGTGCTGGTAAAGTCAATGAAAAGATAAAAGCGATGTTCTGGCCAAAAACGAACCAATATTATAAGAATTGATATCCATGTCATAATCTTATTCTAAATTATAGCACAGAATGAAAAGAACTCAGCAAAAAACATCAAAAATAAAATTGTTTGTTAGGAAGGCAAAATGGTATATTATCCTCAGAAACAAAGCAAAGACAGTTTCAAAAGTAGGCAATAAATAAAATTAATGTCTTTTATTTAAAATTTCATAAAGTAATATAATAATTCTACAATATTAATAATGTCATTAACTTGTTACTCTAGTCTATGCTATATCCAGAAGCAATAAAATAAAATAAAATAAATAGCATTGCAAAAAAAGCAAATATTCTTGCCATCATGAGGATTAATTTCAAGAAAAAATAGGCAGAAAAGTAGAAAATACAAACTATCTGATATATATACATCATATATATATATATATATATATATATATATATATATATATATATATATATATATATATGAAAGTCTATGTAATCTTAGGAATAGGTAATTAACTTTGGCCTGGTAATTGGGAGGACTCTGGGACTTGTGATGGAACAGCTTTATGGGAGGACTCAGGATAGACTTATGGTTAGGGATGAAGAATGTGAGGAGGATGAAGAGGTAAACATGTTGGGTAGGTAACAAGTAAAGGTGCACAAATGTGCCATGAACACTTTCAGTCAATCAAGAAAATTAAATGGTGAATTACTCAATTTCCACATGATCCTCCTAATTACATACTTTTGTTAATATGACAAAGCAAAAAAACTTCACCAAGGCAATGGTGGACATTGGTCCATTCTAGACCCATTGACATAGGACTCTTCCTTTCCTCCCGATAGAGATTTCTAGTGTGTTTCTGTGCCCTTTGACTAGGACTGGGACAAACACACACACACACACACACACACACACACACACACACACACACACACACACTTTCAGGTGGTATGTGGAAGGTATGAAATGTCATTCTAAGTACAGGTTTAGGTGGCATCACATGCTTTGCCTCAATCCGCTTGAGCTCATACATCCAGCACCAATTGAGGAAAAATCAATTGTGTGTATAAGACTTGCAAACACTGCAGGTGCTGGAGTCAAGCACAGATGAACTGAGCAAGACAGATCACAGGCACAGCGGAGCCAACCAACCTGTAGACAGAATTTCTGTGTTTGTGAGCCTTGAGGTTTGGGGGTCATTTACTGCATCAGGAAAAGTTGATGAATACAGCAGCTGGGTATTCAATGTCCCAGAACAAGTGGCAGATGAACTTTGATTTGACCCCTGGCAGTCTGGTTTCAGAGATAGTGCTTGTTACTACAATATTCTTTTGACTCTAACTTCTGTAAAAATAAACTGTAGGAGATCATTTTCCAACCATATTTCTTGAGTAAACAAATGTGTATTGATAAACTAAAATGCACCCAGGACTAAATAACTTTTTTTAAAAAGTACATGTGAATAAATTAGTATTCTTGACCTTAAAAAGTTCAGCCACACAGTGCTAACTTGACCTTTATCAGCTCATAAGCCTGGAACTGAACTAATAATTTGAAATATATTGATCATTTGAATACTACCCTACCTTGTTTGGAGTGTGTTCCATGAAGAAAGATTTAGGCTAATTGAAGCAAGTTTATTGCTTTTCTCTATTAAAATTTTTCTCTATTCTAAACAATATTTTTTAAACTCTGTGTTCCAAATATTAAAATGCAATATTTTATTCATCTTTTCATTGGCATTATACATATATTACTTGCTTATTACAATAGCTTTATTCAATTATGGAATGTGATGATTATTATTATCAAATAAAATAAACCTAAATGATCAGCTCTATAGCCAAGACTTTCATTTTTTCATCGAACACTGAAAACAGTATTTATCAACTAAATTACATTGCTCCTACTTAGTTAGTGGTGTAGCCAGAAAAATAACTCCTTTACCTTATAGGGATATACGGAAAGTCCCCAGGAATTTCACTAAGATTAATAAGAGAAATTCATTCACACCAGAACAGTCTGGCATTTCTTTTTTGGTTCCACATACTAGAGTGTCTGCTCTTTCCTTTGTCAGAGACAATTAGTGTAACTTTTGAAAGGCTGTTTCTTTTCAATACCTGCTAACAGACATATTTTGATAACAGGCATTTTTTAGAGTTTAAAGGTCATAGCAAGAATTTATATTTTTATTCAGTACCAAGAATTTCTATCTTGCTAGATAAATAATAATTTGAAATATGTTTCATTAAAGCCTTTCTCATAAAAGCAGTAATTTACATAGTTGACTAAATATTTCAAGACAAACAAGTAAAATACATAAACACTTGCAAAATAAACAAAAACTATATACAATCATGTGCTGAAAATAATTCAAGGAGAACACAGAAAATCTATTGAAAAATAAGACATGAGTTATTATGACTGAAATGAATAGTTATTAAATGTAAACTAAAAAATAAAGTTTAACTTTCTCTAAATCACATTGGCATGCCATTAACAAATGCTAATTGTGTCATGGTTTGCCTCTGTCATTTTTTGCATGAATTTTTTAGGCTTTAATAAAAATTATAATGACTAATAAGGTATTTAACAAATCAAAATCTTAATATTCTTGATGTGTCTACTGAATTTAAATTTAATTGAGAAAGGTTTTTATGAGGTATTTGTGCTCTGAGACCTGGCATTTCAGAGATTAGAAACCCTATATAAGACTGGATTAAAAAAGGAAACATTTTTAAGTATAGATTCCTATGCTTAATTAAAAGGTATTGATCTGTGAGCTCTAAAATTATTAATTACTTTTTTATTTTCCATCTTGCATGGAAAATATAGATACAATTTTATGTTTAGATTTCAAGTGAAATACTTCTTTCTGGCTTTCCAAAACTCATTTGTTTTAAAACTTACGATTAGTATTATTCATGCACTTTCTAAGTATCTGAATTAACTCTATTATGCCAAAGGAACCTTTTAAAGACATTTCATTTTTTATACATCTTCTTCCTACTTTTTTGAATCTTATATATAGTGCTAGGCATCATTTTTCTTAATTGATTTACAAATATATAAATTCTTTCTATATTCAGTAATTTGGAGTGTTTAAACTTTTCTGTATTGTTTTATATTTTTATTTATCATACATCTGGATATAGTAGAATATAATACATCTTAATCAATATTCTCATAAATCAAGACTTCTATGATATACATAACATTAATAATTCAAATCTAATGTTTCCAAGCATATCCATTACAAATACTTCAGACTTTGTAGTCCATATGCTCCCTGCTACAACTACTAAATTCTACCCTTGTGGCCAAAACACAGCCACAGACAATATTTAAGTTAATGTAACATATGTGGCTGTGTTCCAGTAAAATTTTATTTGTGAAAACAAGCAGCAGACCAGGTTGCCCTTGGGTCATATTTCATTATATATATATATATATATATATATATATATATATATATATATATATATATATATATATATATATATATATATATATATATATATATATATATATATATATATAAATCTTCTTCATGAAAATCTATTACATTAAATTGCATAGTCAACAAAACCACTAAGTTGTTTAATGAAGGATATTTTTTTCCTAACCATTTTGCTGGGTTTCCACGGTTGCCTTTGTTTCTTGCTGTGCTGGTTTACAAATAGGACCTATGCTCAGTTTGAATATAAATCCGGCCAATACAACTTGAGCTGTATGACCTCAGGCGTGTGCTCATTTTAAACTGCAATTCTATTTATTCAGTGATGAGAATACAAGCATAGAGCACATAATATTTCTGAAGTATCATTCAGGTTAGTAGAAGAAAATGATAAATTGAGTCTTTGGGAAATGATCACTTTATTAACAAAAGATATGTTTGTATGATTATCTATTTATATAACTGATCTGACTTCCTATGAGACTAATAACCATAATTTAACATTCACAGAATATATAGAATTTTAGGCTATCACACCAATATTTATGAAAGTGAAGGGTGATCTCAATGTTGACTTCTTTTTTCCAGAAGATGAGTTTTAAAAACAGAGGAAAGTTTTATAGGAAAAGTGATATACTCAGCTCCAAATACTTATTGTATATGCTAAATTAGTAAAATATTGGATCATTTTTTCCATATGAATTTTTATTCTTTGCACTTATACATACCCAGTCATGTTTAAAGAAGCATGTTTTTAGAAAAAGTCATATTATTGAAATACCATTTCAGAATAACCAGTGATTGAACAAAACTAAAATCGCAGATAAGCAGAAATTACAGAGAGAACAGTAAACGCGTACGCTCTTGAATGATGTAAATTTTCTGAGAGAGCAGGTTGGCTGATTTTATATTCATAGGGGAGAGAGGCTCTTCAGAGCCTCCTTATCCTTGTAATATGATTCTGCTTCAGAAGCATTCACACCAGTGCAGCAACAAACAGTCATTGAAAAACTACTGACATTCATGCATTTGAAATGTTGGAAAAAGAATTTCTGTTAAAGCAGTTTTTGTGCAAAGTACTAACACTTTTTTTCTCTGGACTATTATGACAAAGCCCTGGTGCTGTATCTGTTAGGAAAGTAAACCTGCCAAAGGCTGATTAACAGAGCAGTTAGTTCTCAGTACTGAGGTGTCCAGTAAAGGCTGTTCTTCACAGTGCAACTGAGGAAGAGAAAATTACCTCTTAATACAACTTACAGGTCAATGATGACACAAAATGCAAGTGTAAAGTTTTCCTAAGTTGTTCTTTTTCCCCCATATTTATTGTAAATAATTAGATACATTGCATGAGCAAGTCTTATGGTGGTATCCACATTTCCCTAAACCCTGTTCCCACCCTGCTGGGGGTCTTCCTATGTGGGCTTCCTATAACCAGTTCATGGGATAGGGGGCATGGATTGTGCAAGAGAGGTAGCCAGAATTTTTTTCTCTCTCTCTCTCTTCCCTAACACAGCTCTTACAATCTCTTCCATTCAGGCTCCTGAGTCATGGTGGGTAAGTCTGAGGTCTGCTTTACTGTTAAAGCGTTAAGAATCTCTGGATTTCTGCTTTAGATTATGTTGCTCATCCTCAGTGCCGGCCTCCATCATCCAATTTGTAGGTTATCTGCTTTGCTTTGGAGGTGGGTCTGATGCTCATCTCACCACTTTCTCAAAGGTTTCCTTTGGGCTCTATATCATAAATTAGCTGTGGTTCAGCTCCTGCCTGGGTGACAGGTAACATCTCTGGTCCTGTTGGTGGGGTTGGGTTGTCCACAGTTCTTGCTGGCTTCTGAAACATACAAACAGAATCTCCAATGAAGAGTGATATTAGTATAGATTAAATGAGACAAACTGTAAATCTGTGGAGATTCTAGTGGTTATTAGGGGATCAAATTCGGGTCATTAGGCTTTGCCGGCAGGTGCCTTAACCACTGAGCCACCTCTCCGGCCTTCTAGAAGCATCTTCATTCCGTGCCTTGAGGTTCCTTTCCTCCAATTACAGAGCCAACGTTAAAGGTCACAATCTTTCTTACAGCATTTTGCTGTAATCTGTTCTCTTGCCGGGCTCACACTTCCAAGGTTCCATGTGTTCCCCTGGGCACATAGGGAAAATTAAGGATAACAACTATTTGTCATTGGCACCATTGCTTCCATTTTCAAATTTAATTCTATTTTTCCACTCTAGGGAATATATTTGGATTCTAGGTGTTAGGACATGAACATCAAGGTCATTATTGGATTTACTGTAGGTTTCATTGACGTATGAATTCTTTTCAATGTTCATAGTTGAAATGTTTAATTTTAGTTTCAATATATTGCCAAATTTACAAATGAAAAATTGAAGGGATTCCTGCGTGCACTATCAAAATCAATCATAGATATTAAACCACCTTACACTGACCTGTTCCCAGATTTCATTAGGAGTACTAGGTCCTATCCCACAATTTGAGATAGTCATGGGCAAAACTAAATCTATCCCACCATTTCCTCATAGCTTGTCAAACTTAGTCTGTAATTAGGGAAGATTATTAAGATATAAAAAAGGATGGAGACAAAACATCAAGATATTTGCCTCTGTTACATGGAGAATACAATTTCCAAAATATGTTCAAGATAAATGTGTTAGTCTGGAGTTCTAAGAAAACCAGAAGCAAAAGATGTGTGATGGAGAAGTATGCGGGAAGGTTGGAGAGAGAGTAAAGTGGACAGTCCTAATACTTTCACTTTGGTGATTGTGCAGCCTGACAATTCATCTGCAGGGCAGGCAGTGGGCTGGAAATCTCAATAGTCACCCATGCTACACATTAGTTCAAAATCAGACCTGAGCGTAATTCCTTCCTGCTTTTCTGGGGACTTCATTTCTCTTAAGTGCTTAGTGAATTAAATAAGGTCAGATATGAAGGCTAGTCAGTTTTATTCAAAGCTTATTGGTTTAAATGCAGTACTACCTAAAAAAATTGATTAAAATATCTGAGTACCACAACTTAGCCTGTTGTGTAAATCTAAATACCATAGCAATATATATTGGGAGAAGAGAAGACAGATAGAAATGCCCATCACTGGAGAAAACCATAAAGGACTGGAAAGAGCAGTACACACCTGTAATCCTAACACTTAGGAAGACTATCAGGAGTTCAAGACCAGCCAGCACTACAAAACTAGAATCAGACTAGCCTAGGCTAAATAGCAAGACCATGTCCAAATCAATATATAAATGATGAAACAGAAAAAAATAGATATGTCAAGGTTCGATGCAAAATGTCTTTCTAGTGAAAAGGGATATTTAGAGCATAAAATCAGTTTTAAAAACTTTTAATTTCATAAATTGACAACAGCCAATCAGACTAATAGTTCTTACCACATACTATTGCACTCACACCATAGTCACCAAATAGATAATTAAGTACCTTTCATAACCAATGGCACTCCTTTTTTTTGTGGAGAAAAATCACTAACAGAAAATAAATGCCCTTTATTTTCATGGAGTTTTAAGTTTGAGTGGTAGACTGAGGCCTTTCACATCCGGTTTACCCATCCTAGAGCAAACCTTCAGGCTTCAAACTTATTCAAATTCATCCTAGCATCTCTACTCAGTCACACTCCAGGGTATTACTTTAACTGGATCTAAATCTCCACACTTTAATGACAGCTCAAGCAATTAACATCTCCTAAAGGGGATCTGAATGCAAACAGCTTATGCAAACCAATATCCCTGAAGGAGGCTTTAAGCACCTAACCCCTAAGGAACAACTTATGCAAACAAGTATCAGTTGAAGCAGTTTACCCTTAATAAATATTTAGTTAAACTTATGCCCTCAAGCAAACTCTGAAATCTAGCTAACAACAAACACACACACACACACACACACACACACACACACACACAGTTATTTACATTGGCACACACACACACACACACCACATAGAACATTACTTATAGCTTCATTGCAAGGTGTACACTTGACTTTACCAGTAACTAACTATTCTAGGATTTTATTTGTAAATTTATTGAAAATATTGACAAAAATAAGATGGAGTCATGCACTTAAAGAAACTCAGTAGACTTTTGACAGTAATAATATTTCCTTGTACCTTCATCTAGGTCTATGGGAATTCCCTCCCACTGAGCTGGCCTCATATCCCACCAGAGAGCAGTTGCTTACCCTCATACCCTCTGTGCTGCTGTTGCACTGATATGTGTATCCCCTTTGATCCATGATGCCCTCACTCTTGGCTAGTGAATCTGCTTTTATCAAAAGGCAGCAAATACTGGGGAGATACAAGATTTCGGGTGTGGGGGAACCTGGTTGCCTCCTGTGCTATCCATAACCCCCTACCCCATGGATTGATCTAGTATGTCTACTGAGGAGAATACCCAGGGGATTGGGAACAGGGAGGAGGGAAATGGGGATACCAACATAATCTTTCCTAATATAATATATCTAATTTTTGACAATAAATATATCAATTAAAAAAAAAAGAAAAGAATAAAAGAAAAGAAATCAGAAAGAAAGCCCACTGCCTAGGAGGAAATGAGTCACCTGCATTACTTCTGCTGGGGGCCCAGGAAGCATTAAGGAGGAAGTGTGATTTAAGCATGCCAGCTGCTCTCCTTGCTAGTCCGAAAGCCTCCTCCAGGAAGATGGAGTTCCACACCAAGAAGGACTTAATAATGGCAAATTCTTAAAAGGGTTGAACTTTGTTCTATAACATTATCAAATTCTTTTGTTATATTTAATACAATGTATCATATTTAGAGTTTAGTGTGAGGGGGGATGTGTTATCTTAGCATCCTGTGGTAAACATCCATTTACTTGCAGCTCATGCCTTCAAAAGTATAAACATGTACATGCATGACTGTGTATAAATATGAACATGTACATAATACATGCCAACCTATGAGTGCATGTGCTATACTTTTCGAGTATATATGAATGTATAGGAAAGAACATATACATGAATATGAAAGTCTCTGTCCTTTTCTGATTATAATACTAAAATGAAGGACATTAATAGTATATAATAAAATCATATAATTCTCTCTATTTTCTGAATCTTTGTATACATATTTTTAGTTCCTTTAGGATTGTTTTTTTTTCCTATCAGTGCTATCAGCTTTAATTCAGTTGTAATAATTATGTCTTAAGACAAAGTTAATAACAGTTCCATTAATTTACTACAATTTAGCATACATTGACAATCTCATTTAGATAATCTGACCAGCAGTCTATATTATGATTTTATGGCTATAGTTATCTTGATTTTAGTTATAAAATGTTGTATTCTCTAATTATTTTCTGTACTTTTTAACAATTGGATGTAGCATACAGGAAATTTATTTATTTTCCTTGTAGGTATCTATCATTTATTCTAATCTTTCTCAATTTGATAATCATAATTTTACTATAAAGTCAGTTTTAGTAATTAAAGGAAAATGTTTAGAACTTTTGCTTTTTAAATAAAATTCATTTTCCTCCATTCTTGCTCATGATGTCCTCAAACTAAGAATGTGTGGAGAACTCATCTGTGTGGGCCTTCCATCATTCTGGTGAATGAATTAACTCTCTGAGATAGGTTAACTTGTACTTTCAGTCAGGCTACAGTCATCTCATGCCCGACCCCTCCTGTTGAGTGGGAGGTGTCTCTAACTAGAGTTCAAAACTAAATCTTGAAACTGATTGGTCAAAGATAGACCAACCAGCTGTCTCTCTGATTTACCTAGCCCAGGGGATGTAAGTCACCTGAAACAGCAAGTTCTCTCCCTCTCCTACATGGCAGGCCAGTAGAAGGACCTCTGAATCTCCAGGGCTAGGATAAGCCCCCCCAAAACCACCACCACAGTTCTGGCTGTTGTGAGGGGGGCTCAGGTTTTGTCTCACATGAACCCTTTATATCTTTTCCTCTTTTTCTTGTTTGACTGCCCAGCACAGATTCATAGCTTTGTGGCTAAAACCTCTCCCATATGTTCTTTCCACACTACTGGCTGGAGATCTCTGTAACTTTAAATTTTCTTTTAAATAAAGTCTCCCAATACACCTTATCCTCTGGTGGTCTATATTTTTAATTCTTTAACTTTAGAGAGAAGAATTCAGGTAGTCCTTAAGTTCTGAGGTGCATTGTGATAAGCTGGGTACTCTAAGTTCTGATCCCCAGTTCCCCTGTTACATCTCAACTTGGTATAAGTTATAGGTAAGACTTTCAAGTCTGTTTCATATCATGCTTTCAAGATGTTTTATTATCTTTTCAGTAAGTCCTCAAAATATGAAAAAATGAACTATCTTATACTCTCTCATAAAATATAGATGTTATGTGATATCATTTGTCTGATGATTGAGTTTTTAAAAAGCAAAAAATAGGGAAAATAATGACCAGGAGATGTATTTCTTAAAGAACTCTTAAAAGAAAGAAAGAAAGCAATGCAGGGTCATTTTTTAAACATTGTTTTTCATGGGTAGAAGAACTATAATTCACAAATGTCATGATTTTAAGTGAGTTATATGTAGGTGGATTCTTTGATTGAAATAATGCTGAAAATTCTCAATATTGTGACAAGATTTATATGTGCCCTTTATACTTTAACTCTGTTGTGGTTCATTTCCAACTATATTTTCCTGGAGTTATTTACCTATTGATTTGAACTGAGTGTTTTGTTGGCAGAATGAACAGTAGCAAGAAAAAGATTTCAAATATTGCACCAGAATTTGGTGTAATAGTTTCCTTTTGTGAAAAAAAAGTAACACTGAATCAGAACTTGACTCCTATTAGAATTAAAATAGCAGGACTCCAACACTAGTCACCAAATGCAAAAATATACACCATCCTCTTATATTAGCTTCTTACCTTGTTGGTTTTAAAAATAAAATGTGCTAACACTCCCATTCTGTCCACTCCCTGATACCTTAGAGAACTATCATAAAAGCATTTGCCTCTCTCTCTTTCTCTCTCTCTTTCCTATCTCTCTCTGTGCTTGCAAAGAAATAAGTAAAATATTCTCTTTTTAAAAATTAGGGAGAGATGGCTCAACCATTTAGGCTCTTGCCTGCAGGGCTAAATGACCCTAGCTTGATTCCCAATGCACATGCCCATGAAAAGCCAGAAGCACAGTGGCCATTCTCTCTCTCTCTCTCTCTCTCTCTCTCTCTCTCTCTCTCTCTCTCTCTCTCTCTCTCATCACCTTCTGATTGCAAATACATAAATAAAATATTTTTAAAAAGATCTGCTTTGCAACTTTCTATAATCAGTCCTATACTTTTTGTATTCTCTTATGTGGTTTAATGACTCACCAATTAGAGATCATTCTCATTCTTTTTTTTTCCTATTTGATCCCATTCTACAAAATTTCCATCTAAGCCACAACTTTTTAATTTGCTGAATTCAATGTTTTAAACGATGCCTTTAAGTATACAGCTGACAAAGCAGATGGAAGAATATTGGACATCCAGGAGGACAGATGTATTCAGTAGAGAACTCAGGATGACCACAAGCAGCTAATTAGATCTCCTGTGGGGAATGTTATGCCCTTGAAATACTTTAGTACCCTTGTTGATTTCAACTTTAGAATGGAATTGTAGCTCTCACTTTCAGAGCTGACTTTGAAGACATAGCCTCTACCTTTAACTGACTTTTACACAATCAGGAGACTAATATTACAGGAAAGCTTCAACTTTTCCTTTACTTTATTTTATCTTCATTTAACAAACATCTTATTCTTTTTGAAACCTAACGTGTGCATAATTTTGTAATAACTGCTAAATATTTTTGACTGCTAAGACTGTCAGAATTTAAAACTGTGATTACTTTTTATATAAACTTAGTTTTGTTCACTTAGGATTCTCTGGATATATAATCGCCTCATAAAAAATCTATTTTTGTTCTGTGACGATAGATGAATTTAAATTGTCCCTGCATTTCTTAGTGTTACACTGACAGGAACACAGTGAAAGACTAGGAGAGAGAAAGGTAGGAATTTCCTCCCTGGCAACTACATGATCCTAATCAGAAGAAGGGAAGGTGAATCTACCTGACACATATGATCAGTCTTCTCTTCCCCAGTGTACTAGTGATAGAAGCAGAATGAAGTGGGAGAGCGAGGTCAGGTTCCTATCACTGCAACTATAGCCTTGGAGTAGGAAGTATCATCTTCTTAAATTATTTTTGACATAATGAACAAGTCAAATTAGATCTCAGGACAGTAAGTTCTAGCACAGAGGAGTGTATGAGTTAAATACCAGCATACAACTGCAATCATGATTAAACCACTGAGGAAAACAACAAATAGATTTCTCAGTTCATGAAAATGAAGAACATTGCAGATAACAGAAAGATGGTCAGAAGGTTGCCTTACTTTTTTTGCTTCCACATAGAGGAATGAAATATAATAATTCCATAATGCACTGCTTCTCCTGTAAGAAGAGTCATTTAGAATTTGCCTTTAAAGCATTGGCGTCTACTTGAAAAGATAAGGAGAGGAAAGTTGTACTCTGGCAAGGGACATTTAACTCACATTTTCAAATATTATTAAATACTAAATATTATAGTACAATAAATTCTAAATTACTGATAAATAAGTGTCGTAGTCAGCCACATGCCACTGGGATGAATCTGGGATGAATCTCCAAACCAGGCACAATTTTGGGTAGGAAAGTATTTATTGAAGTAACAGACCCAGAGGAAGTTAAGGAAAAAAGGCTGGCTTCCTTTTACAGAAGCAAGCAGAGAGAGAAACCCACCACCAGCACCTCAAGCAAACAAGCACATTGTGACTCACAAAAATACAGAACTGCCAGACTGGGGTTCTGGCTTTTCTTTTGCATATCTATCCCTAATATTTTGCATCCAATTTGAAATACCTCAGGGCTAGACCCCAGGAGGCCAGGCCAAAGTGACACTTCCTCTAGCCAGGAGGCTGAAGACAATTCACAATTATAATAAATTCTATTGGGGGACATTTACTCAAAACTACCACAGTAAGATAATGGAAAGTTTTTGGTAATAAGATTCTTGATCCAGGTGGAAAAGAAACAAAAATTATAATATTGTCCCTTGCATAGGGAAGCATTTAATCTTCCTATATTTCTTCTTCACCATAATATCAGTGGAAGAGTTGTGTTTTATTTTTTACATGTTTCCACCAGACCCATAGATTTCCGAAGAAGTGTGTAACTAGAATAGAAAGTTCTAAAACAGTCTATGAATGTACGATTGTCTGAATTTTCCTGGGGAGATATGAACAAACATCTAGTCACCCCAGATAGGACCCTAGACCAAAGGAAAAATTCTATCCATATCAAGAAAGTGAAACTAGTAAATTTATTGAGATTATTTTTGCAAATATGGGTGAGGAGTTACTTACAATAGATGGATGATTGAACAGCAGCTGCTTTACCAAAAGGCCCTCCTGAGCACAAGTGAGAACACAGGAAAGCTGCTTCTCTGAAGCCCCCTGCATGCCTTTTAGGCATCTTGGCTGGTTGGAGAGTCTCCTTTTGTGAGAATGCAGCTCCACAGAAACCCTTCCACCTGAGTGGGAGGTGTCTAGATAGAGGTACAAACTAGGCACTAAAACTGACTGGTCAGGTATGAACCAATCAGCTGTCTCTCTGACTCACCTGAGGGAATTTTAACTCCCAAGGACCCTGTCTTGGCCCTCTCTTCCCCACATGGCAGGCTAGCAGAAGGACCTCTGCCTCTCCTGGCCTTAGGAAGGTGAGGCCTGGAAGGCTCCAGATTCTTCCAATATGAACCTCTCCTTCTCATGAGGGGAGCTCTCTGTTACTTTTTCTTCTACTGCTTGTTTAGCTAAACAACTTAAGTTCTGTTGAACTCTAAACGTTTTCTCCCCACACTGGTGGCTGGAAAACTCTGTAACTCCTTATGTTCCCTTAAATAATAAAGTCTCCCACTATACCTTACTATCTTGTTGTCTACAATTTTAATTCTTTAACCTTGTAGACAAGGACTCAGGTACTCCTTAAACTTTGGGGTGCTTTGGAATTTTTGCTGGGTGTTATCTAATTTCTAACCCCCAGCTCACCCCATTACACTTTCCCCAGTTAAATATTACTGCTGGTTCCACTTTGGGGAGTGGTCCTTGGGTTCATTTAAGTTTCAGGAGTTTCCTGACATTTGTACGTTTGTTCCCTACAATAGTTAGGAGATCATTTGCTTCCTAATTTAGGAACTCTCCTCTTCCTTCCAGGAGGAAATGCTTCAATTTGGAGGAAATAGGTACACAGCAAATTAAAAATGATGTGATTCTGTCATAGAGAGTGTCCTTTTATACAAAAATATATAATTATATAAATCGCAAGAAAAGCTAAATTGTTTATTTATTTAGAACAAGAAAAGAAAATGCTCAAAGAGGAAAACTCCATTAGTTTCTTTGGATTAGTTTTATTAAGGATTAAACACAAGCTGACATAAAGAATTTATCACTGTGCCAAATGACACTTTTATTTAATAACATATAATAATAATGTTTTGTTTTCTTTTATTAATTTATTTTTTAAACTTTTTATGGGTAGCTTCAATAATTATACACCATAAACCATTATAATTCCCTCCCCCTCCCAACCTTCCGCATGTTTTTTTTTTTGAAATGAAAGAACATTGAAAACCAGGATGGCATACCCCTTTCTGCATTAGATATTCTCCCCCACCATGGCTCTTAAAATCTTTCTGCCTTCTCTTCCACAAATTTCCGAGTCATCGTGGCTGAATTATAAGTTTTCTAAATCATTGAGTTCTTAAGAGTCTCTGGATTTGTGTTTTGGACTATTTTGGACATTCTTGGTATCTAACTCTGTTATCCTTCCATAGGATCTCTGATTGCTGTGGAGGTAGCTCTTTTGCTCATCAGGCCACTTCCTAAAACGTTCTCTTAGGGCTCTTAATGGTGAGATACAGGAGGTTTATCTCCTGATTGGGTATCCTCATCATCTCAGGTCCTATTGGTAGAATTCAGTTGTCCATGGATCTCAGATGGCTGCTTTCTGCTTAAATTGGTGAGATTTTAATGGGTGTAGCTTTTCTGTAGACCTGTGGTTAATGGGAGCATCCCATTAGAAATTTGGTTCCTGGTCTCCATACAAAATTACCCTGACTCCACATATCAGTTAAGAGTTCCCTGCCACTGAGCAGATCTCAAAGGCAATTAGCCAGCTCTTGGTTACCCACCTAGTATGAGTACCACTATTTCACAGATAGGCACTTCTTGTCTTGCTAGACTGTGCCATATAGCAGTGTGTTTTTTCTCCACATCTTTGCCAACATCTATTTTTTTAAAATATATATTTATTGTCCATAATGAGTTACATTATTTAGTGGGCAAACCATGCGTTGTTATCCCGACTTCCCCACTTCCCCCCCTCCCCATCCCTGATCAGTTGTATATCCTCCTTCGTGGGCTGTCTGTATTAGTCCTTGTGGCAAGGGATCCTGTATATCTTAGTACTCATCCCGGTCTTCCTGGCCCAAGTGTGTTG
>PVHP010023022.1:0-27769 GCA_004024765.1 Zapus hudsonius
CAGTTGGTCCTTTTATGACGCTAATTCAGATGCTCAGAGAACTAACTGCTTACTTTTTTGTAGTCTCTAAATGTGGCCCATTAAATGAACTGAATTATAATAATTTCATACACATTTTCTTTCTAATACATTCATTACCTTAGCAGGATATGAAGTGCTTATAGGTGCCAGTAAATGAGAATCATACATTTTAAATGCAAATAATTCTTAATGTTCAAAATAGAAATTCTTCACCTATTACCATTGTATCTTCAGGTTAATTCCTGGAGATTTTGCATTTATCAACATATAGAGATAAGTTATATTTGCTAATCAAAGAAAATTTCTATCAGCATTTTCTCCTTTCTCTATAATGTTTAAGGTTTTTTTTTCTTTTTCTTAAAAAGAAGACAAGAGAGGAAATGTTGAATGCTAGAGCCCTGGAGTTGTTATTAATGTTAACAAATGAGAACATGCACTGAGTAATTGAGATCGGTGTCGAAGAAAGTGACTAGAAAATTCAACAAGTTGGGACTGTGACTAGTCCTCTCGGTTTCTTTGCACTGTGTCATGTGAAGCTAACTGTCCTTCTCATATTCAAGATTTTGGTAATCCTCTCTTTCTAGACCCATATTCTTACCATTTCCATCCCACGAGAATAATTCTGAACACTTGAACTACCTGCATCTCAAGGTCAAGAAGTATTAATGCAGGAGGATCTCCCATCACAGTCCTGAAGACCCAGTAACATAAACCCAACATAGAAATGATCATTGTTTTGCCTTTGATGTTTTCTTAGCTAGGTGGACCATCAACTGAGGCTAATCAATGACTATAATGCCTGTATTATTACCATAATAAATGTATAAACTCAGTTATTTGTGACATTTCCATGGAAATTAGGTACCATCCAAACTATTGAAATTCTATTTTTATTCTAGCTATTTTCCAAAAGGTAACCATTATTATGGTTTCTGGGGTTAACCTGCTGGTCCATTCTGCTCTGGTTTTAAGGGTACAGATAGCTTTTTGTAAAAAAAACATGTATCAAATAGCATCAATTCTTTAACTGTGATATGAAATTTAGTTCTTTGTATTATTGTAGCTAAAAAAGGTAAATAAAAGATAATTTCACCAAAAAATGTTGCACATGGGAATTGTTATGGGTTATGTAAGTATTCAGACTTAATATTAAGGACAATGGATTACATGTTCCTTTGGGTCTGTGTCCCTAAACTGACTACCTACAAAAGAAGGCTGCATTGCTTCCAATCCACAACAATATGACCTCAAATTAAAAGCATTTTATTTATTAATTTTTAAGGAGAGAGAGAGAATAGAGAATGGACATGCCAGGGCCTCTAGCTGCTGAAATGGAACTCCAGATACATGCAACACTTTGTGCATCTGCTTTATATGGATCTTGGGGAATCAAACCAGGACCATTAAGCTTTGCAGGTAAGTACTTTAACCATCTCTCCAGTTCAATATCACCTCACTTTAAAAATCATCCTTCCCTTTATCAGCCATAACAGATCACACAGTTCTTATGCTTTTGTACAATAAGAAAATCTTTTTTTAACATAAAATTTATATATCATTCTTTGACTTATGTTTCATTAGTAGCATTATAATGTTATCAAAAACAGGAATAAGAGACAACTTAATTAACTACAAAGCAAAGAAATTAATAATTGTCAGTATTTGAATATATGTGTCATGTTCTAGGCCTTTTCTCCCATGACTACCATACACTCCAAAATACCTCTTGAACATTCTTTTTACATGGGATCAGTGACATACATTTCACATAATCTCATTACTTGCCTTGCATAAAAACTCCATGGAAATTCTCCATCTAGAATTTATAATTTCTCAGCTTTATGTGAAATATAGGTTCTGAATTCAACACTCTGTCTCTATCTTAAATTATTAGCAGACTCTTGGCACATGAATTTTACATTAATTTTCATCATACTATACTTGATAAATCATAAAAGTTCTTTATTCCATATCTATTCCAAATTTTCAACTCTCAAGTCTAATATGTTAAAAAAATTAGATATACTAGATTGCCTTAGAGTAGTAAATATTTCAGTTAGTTAAATTTATAGGGAGCATTCTTGAGAAGTGACATCAAAATCAGAAAAAAATATTTTCTAAGATTTTAAAGAGTGAATTTTATTTAAAGGATTATAAGTCTAAGGCAATTTGATAATTTATTATGGCTATAGTATTATAAAATAATGAACTTATTAGCTATTTCTTTAAGGACAATGGGAAATTTCTATTCTAATATAATGTAATTAGTAAAATATTAAACTAATTGGAATTGCCATATCTTGTTATAATACATTAATTTTGCTTTCTTTAAGATCAAACATAAATAGTCTTTTTTAAATAAATGCAAGTTTGATTAATTTTTATACTTTGGAAAGTGAAGGTAACTGGTTTTTATTTTGTTATTAATGTTTAATACTCAGGAAAAACACAATTTTATTCTATATTATTTTACAACTAGATATTACTGTGAGACCCCCATAACAAATCCTCAATAGTTAATTATTTAATTAATGCTCTCACTAAAATTTGCCTATAGATGTAAGTAGTACATTGGTTTTCTGTTACAATTTCACTGGGAAAACTTGTACCCAGAGATTTAGTCACCGTTTTTCTGGCTGTGCTTTCGAGGTCTATTTGGATGAAATAAGCATTTAAAGGAATGAGCTAGGTAAAGCAGACTGCTCTCTGTAGAATAGTTGGACCTGTCCCCAGAAGCCTAAGTCTGGACTGAAAATAGGCTGAGTCAGAGAGAATTTCCTCTGATGATCTTTGGCCCGAGAAGTCAATATTTTCCTACCTGTTGCCTGAATCTAACTGGCCTCATTTCCTGGATCTTCAGACTTAATCTTGAGCTGTAACTACATCATCAGCTCACTGGTCCACAGATATTGGGATTTGACTGGAATTTAACAATTTTGTTTCTTCCAGACTCCCTGATTGCTTGTTTACCCGATAGAAATTTTGACTGATCACATGAGCCAATTTGGAATATATCTTTTATACTTAAGTAATTACCTTTTTTTTCATCTACTGGGTAAAAAATAAGATGGAGAAAAGCAAAATGGAAACATTAAAACCTCAAAATTGTGAAGGCAGCAAATAACATTTTTCATTTGACATTTAAAATTCACTTTTATTTTATATAATAGTTCCAATTTCTATAGAAAGGGAGTAGGAAGAGGTAATGAAGTCGGATAGTGAAATATTTCAATACTATTTATAGACATGTCTCCAAGGGAATTATGGAATAGAATATATGGAAATGTTTGTGAGTGGTTCAACTGGAAGCCTAGACAGCGTGTCTGTAACTCCACTTTCTATTCTCAGACAACTTCTGACTCACTCCACAAAGTTTGGATTTCCCCTGAATGCTGAGTATGTTTGCTTTTTCTAATTTTATCAAGCTGGAAGAATTAGCTCATCTAATTATGTTTTTTTTTCTGGTAGTGGTGTTGATCAGTTTTCTATTCATATTGATAGATTCAAAAATCAAAATACTTTCAGTGAAGTGCTCAACAAAGACCAGTTCTTCTTCTGCATGCTAATGTCAAAAGTGAGTAAAATAATCCATAATGCTTTCCTGTCTTTTGAAAAATTTAGATAAAAACAATAATTCAGAAGAAATGTTTACTCATATGATTTCAGATGGTAAAGACATCTAGAAATCAATTAAAGAAGGTCCGGTAGCAGAATGGGAATAACTTAAAGGCAAGAAAGTTTGTTCTGTGCAGTTGGCAATTCAGATAAAATATAAATTATAGAATGCCTCTAGCAGTGATGGGAAGGGAAGATGAGGCAAAACAAAAGAGACATGTGAGCTAAGAATGGTTTTGAAAGAGATCTCTGCTTCTTCTGGCCTTGCCACCAGCATCCAGTACACGATTTCTACTGATTGAATATCAGCAGCAACTAAAACTTTGAATGCTATGTGTGCAAGAATGAAAGCCTGTGACTGGAAACCACCTGGACTATTGAATTTCATTTAGAGCAAAGCTACAAGCTGACCAAGAATATTGGCTAGAAACAATAAGTGGTCTAAAATATGCATCTATTATATTATAAAACTGCATGTTGGAAATGTAGCTTTTTTAATAACCACAAATACTATGTCCGTCCATATAATCAACAATGTGGTTTTTGTTTTCAGTGCCATGACAATGTGCTCAGAAGTTTCCAAGGAAGTGTATTATGTGGTTTATGAATCCAAGCCTCCTCTCTGCTATGTGAAAAAAATGCAGATGAGCCACAATAGTTCAAATAATGAAGGAAAAACGCAAAGTTGATGCTTATAACTGCTGGAGCCAATGCTACAGAATTATAGGTAAGTTTGAAGAGAAATAGAAAGACCTGGATGTTCAACTGAACAAGGAGCCAACATCCAGAGTGGCAAAGGATGACTTGACTTTTAAGCTTCATTATGTTCAGGAACTGATGAATGCACATTTATAAATGAAAAGACAATGAGAAAACTAATAGTTTAGAGGCTTAGGTGCCAGTCAGTGTCAGGTTATTAGAACAGGCTAATTCATCTGTCCAATATATTTTATCCATTAACATTTCCTTCAATTCTGAGTTTGGGGAGCACAGTTAAAAATAATTATAAGAAATTAATGAAGTTTTTTTTTTCCTTTCGCATGAAATTAATTTGAAAGCTCTTCTTAAGTAAGTGAATACAAGGGATCCTAAAAATATCTGAATAATATAGTGACCTAAAGGACTACGTAATTAGTAGTAAACATACTCAAATAAGCACAAAATTAGACTTAGCTTCAAATTCAAATATAAAGGTGAGAGGTATCTTAGAGATAGAGTGTTTGCCTAGCCTGTGACAGGCCCTGTGCTGTGTCCTCTCCAGTTTTCTCAACTTAAATCACATATTTCCCTGATCACATATCTTCATCTATAAGTAAAGTGAGACTACTTTTCTCAATAAACTTGTTGTAATCATGAGAAATGTGATGATATACCTTATAATCTTTCAAAATCATAGAATGTGAAGTGTACTGAGTTTAAAGTACAGCAAGAAGAATTTCCAAATCTAAAAAAAAAAAACTATAGTGCATTTTTTGTCTAAAATGTCATTTTGAGTATGAATAATCCAATGCACAGCAATATGTAAATGTCAAGTATAAAAGTGCACCTATGTTATTTCTAAAGAGGAAAGAATACCACAGAATTTTACAACCAACTCCTTGTAGAATATTTAATTCCCAGAATATATGTGCTTTGGATGCATAGTTGGAATCTTTGGAAAATACTCAAGATGATACGTATTTTCTAATTATTTCCCAATTTTACCAAAGAGAAATTCATGGTTTAAAATTACTGTTAAAAGACATGTGACATAAGTGTATTAAAAATACAATCTATTTTCAAACTGCTCATTGACTTTCTATTGATTTAATTTTCACAGTTGCCTAAACCCACTGACATAACTAATCACTGTGAAAAGTGCTTGCTTGCTGGCTATGAACAATGTAAATACTAATTCTGCTCTGTGTCTGGGAAAGACAAATTCAATCATTTGCAGTTCAAGAATGCAAATGTTGGGGTGGAGCAATGGCTCACTAGTTAATGTGCTGGTTTGCAAAGCCAAATGACCTGAGTTTGATTCTCCAGTATCCACATAAAGCCAGATGCCCAAAGGGAGTGATGCATGCATCTGGAGTTCATTTGCAGTGGCTGGAGGCCCTGGTGTTGTGCCCATTCCCCCTCTCTCTCTCTCTCTCTCTCTCTCTCTCTCTCTCTCTCTCTCTCTCCTCTCTTTTCCTATTTCTGTTCTGTCTCTCTGCTTGCAAATAAATATTTTTAAAAATGATAGTGAATGTGGTTATTATTACAATACAATCTCAGCTGGAAGCACAAAATAAAATTCCAAATGATCTACCAGCATGCTGCCAGAATGACACCGTCCAATAATTCATTTTTACCCTTCTGGATAGTGAAGGACATTAGAAATTGGCAGTTTTGTTCTGATATATACTCCAGCCCTTTTACAGGTATATAAACATTTTTGTCAAAGAAGAAAAATTTCATATACCATTTAAATATCAAGCTCAGGAATAGAACCCAGATATGATTCCACTATGAGGTACAAGTCACCTTTCTTATGATTCTGAGGTTTTCTATTGTTCTAAAATGAAACACATTATATGTATGAAAATTGAATTTAAATGTTAAACTATCTTTTTTCCTTCTCTCATACATATGATTTAGAAACACGACTTTCTAACTTTAATTTATATATAAATTAATGTATAGGAAAATTTCCTTCAGAAATATCCAAGTTTATTATGAATCATGAATTTATATGAATAATATAATAGAAAATACACTTAATTATCATTTCTAATTTATAGTTATTGAGTAAACCCATTTTTTTGAATACTGAAAGCATTCCTGAAAATGTTTGTAACATGTTTTCTTTAGATTGCTTCAATATTTACCTTTCCTCCAATTTTTTTCCATTGAAAACCACACCCAAAGTGATAGAATGAGTGAATCAGATTGAAAGTATTATACTCATCATAATGAAATCATTTACATCCTGTAAGGGTTTTCCTTGAAAGATTCTATGCAAAATTCAAACAAGACTTGGAGTGAAAACAGATTTGATGGAGGATGTGCATGTACCAGGGCATTTCTGTGTCTTGTTCATCCATCTGTGGAACTTCAAAAGCATTTTGTGCAGTTCATACTGGCCAAAGACACATAGACATATCTTGATACACAGCTCGAAGACCAAATGTGAGGAAGAAGAAATTAAAAGCTTTTACAAGATTGTGTGTCGAGTGGGGAAAAGTCTCACTTCATATTTTCTGGCTCTACACTTCAACGGGCTTAGTCTAATATAACTTCAAGTGGAAAATCAATATGGGTAAACAACATTGTTTTTGCTATTATGTTTGATTTTTTATATCTGAGATTATTCCCTAACATACTCAAGATGCTTGTTGTCAATTCTATTTTCAATACAAAGCATAGCTCTCAAGGGAGAATGGATTTCTCTTTCATACCCAGGTTACAACAAATGAATTGGTTCACTGCCAAGTATGATTTTCCCATAAGAGTTCCAAGAGAAGAATATTTATTTTGGAATGTGAACCATGAAAGCTAAGATGTTTCTAAGTAAGGGAGATATTTGGATCTGGTATTGTGAACCAGAATGAGGGGTTGGTTTCTGGCTTCTAAAAATGAAGGTGGGGGGAGGAAGATGGCATTATTGCAGGAAATAAGCTACATGTTGATGAGGTCAGAAGCTGACTCTCAGTCATTACAGGAGCAGAGAATGAGACTCAGAGGTTGAATCAAAGTGTCCACCAAAGAACCTGGTAAATCAGAGGTGCAATGGTATGTATTGTAAAAGCAGAAGGGGGAGTTCAGAATGACGTGGAAGTTCACAAACAACAAGATAAGATGACTGCTTATCGCTGTGACAATCACGAGCCAATGGCAGGGGTTGAGTGTCTTATGCCCTGGCAGTGATGATCAATGGAAAAAGGGCTGTACAAGAATTTGTAGACTGTCCAATTACCATAAGTAACTTTTAAGTTTCATTACTCTTAATTTCCCCTTATAACTGTGTTGGTAGTGTAGGTACAAAAGGAATATTTAGATAACAAATTTATAAAGATATGTACTTATACACTACAAATTCATAATATTACATATTTTAATGGTTTACTTATATATGTAGAAGAATTTACAAATATAGCTTATCAAAGACATGGTCATATTGGGCAATCTAGGAATATGTATCTATATATATTTTTTTTTCTGTGAGGGAGACACAATTCCTGCTTGTCCCAAATACATTGTGATTGTATGGAGTAAGGAGAAGAAGCTCCCAGTCCATCTCACTCTTCCAACAATCTATTAAATACATGGTCTTTGGAAATAGGACATAGAATTTCTCTACTGATGAGTCGATTCTACATTTGATCTTAGCCAAAAGACTGAGAAGCAATCCAATATGTATTTTCTATGGTATGATTATTGTAACAACCAGATAAGAAAATATTTCTCAATAACCTACTTGTGAAATCCTAAGGCCATCTTTTAAGGGACACATATATGGCCTTCCCTTTAATATTTATAGAATCTGGATTATTTTAAAGGAAATTTCATGGCAAGTTCATTAAATATGTAAAGTAAAAATGCTATTGCATTCATGACCTCAACAGATGCTACCTACTCAAGACCTTCATGATATTGAACACAATATTCTAACTTGGATGATAGAAGAACGAAAATATAAATAAAATAACAACACTTCAAAATAGAAGTAGAGCTGCTAAGAGAAAATAATTGAGGGAGGGTTACTGGGAGAGGTTCAACAGAGAAGGTAATGGGAAGGAATTTTGATCAAAATACATTATATACATATATTAAAATTGTCAATCACAATATTCAAAAATAGGATAGTTCCTATTAAGGAATACTAAATTCCTGGTGTTTATACATGTTTAAATATCTTTATAAATATTAGGGATAGTTTTGCTAGACAACATTAAGTTCATTTTTTTCTATGCAAAAATCACCTTAAAGAAGGGAAATATTGATTATTCTTAGTAAGTACTGCAGACAGACCTAATTGCAATACTCTCCCATTAATTCTTTCTGTAAGTTCTCAGTATAGCCTGTCACATACTATGTGTAGAACATTCTAAATGTGTGATTAAATTACTGCAAACAGACACATAATGCCACAGCAGACAGCATATAATAAATGTTTCTTTTCATTGTGTTAGTATGACCCCTAACTTCAGTTCATTTTTCTATGCTTCCCTGCAAATAATAATTAGTGCTCATTATTGTCTATTCACTTTGCTGTGGAGGGATATTCTTCTGAGATTGAACAGACCAGCAACTATGTTATTTAATTAATTAATTTGGATGGAATATTTAGTTAAAATGCTAACCGTTTCATCAAAAATCATTGACACTGACACATAAAAAATAGGGTTTCTCAAATTCAATTGTCTTCTTTTTCAGAAGTGGAGATGGTTCATGTCCCCAATCGTGCAGCTTATTAGTACTAAAGATATGTCTCATCATAGGTACCAAGGTTTCAATATAGTTCTGGTTTCTGTGGAAGATCCTATTGCAGCAATATGCTCACATGATGGTCACCTTTGGTTTCCTTGGTGACAGTTATTAAATTCAGATTTATAGAAATTTCAAATGTAAGAAATTGGTTAGTATGGACTTCTGTTCTTTTATTCAGTACTTCTGCACTTTTTCCTTTAGTCATTAATCGTTATTTAACAAAGCTATTATCATGCCCAGATGAGTCCCTCCTTATGTATATCTTGAAAATGGAAATAAACCAGCCCTGACCCTTGTCAGATCAGAGGACTATACATGATGAGGTTGCAATATTGCTTTGAGGAAAAATAATATGGAAAAAATAAACCTAATATCACAGAGCATCAATATCAGATACATCAATAACTTACAACAGAGAAAAAACAAAGGCCACTCCATCTATGGTTTATAACACACACATGCAGAGAGAGAGAGAGAGAGAGAGAGAGAGAGAGAGAGAGAGAGAGAGAGAGCTAAAACTAGAGAAGTGAGCAAACACTTCCCTCAACTGGTTAGCTGTCCATTATTTCTCAATGACATCTTGAACCCTACCATTTCCCTTCTGTTCTACTACTAAAGAAACCTCAAAAGTCCAAATCGCAGAATTCTGATAGCACTAAATACAGAACACAGCTACATTTCTTCAAAATCTGGTTCCAGAATTTTCCCTGAAGAGTGTTCTCTCAGTAAAGTGTTAATCATCACAGCTTCAGTTAAGTCCAGGTGTGATGAAATTGTCTTTGGATTGTGACAATGACTATCTCACAGGGGAATTCCCAAGGGTATTTCTCTGAGAATTCTTTGCATTTAAATGTGTGATAATTTTAATGCACATATATTTCAACTCAAGATCTGATATTAATGAACCAGACAGAGAATATTATTTTAAATCATAAGCCAATTTTCTCAATACAAATCCCACCAAGGTGTTACCCTCCAGTAACATAAATAACTTACAGTTTTTGATGGATGATGAAGCTATGAAGTAATTCTTTCTCATACCATGTGTGGGACAAACATGTTGTATTACAAATTGACTGCCACCAATCATGGTTTTATTAAATTCAATCAACTATTGCATAGTAATCATTGAGGTTGTTAAAATATGTCACTTTGTTGTTTTGAATATTTTGAGTTAAAGACACTTGTAAAAGAGCATATATGCTAATGCATATGTTTCAACTATTCAATTGGATATACATTGCAATTAAGAAAATATTGAGCTGTGAGCATAGCTATTCATACCTCTACCCGAGCCTGGTAGCCTGCGCTATAGGGCAACCCAGTCTATACAGTGATATCCTACTTCAAACAGATCACTTGGACCTCCATCCATGCTGTCAAAGTAGTAGAAGATTTTGTATGTCACAAATGTCCTACAAAGACTAGAAAGAAGCAAGATTCTTATCATCAAGGACTAGAGGTCTAAATACAAAGAATTCTGTTAAGTAATTGGTAAAATATCTTACTTCTGTTAATATCTTGTTGAGAATATATGACAATAAATAACTTCCAGAAGTACAGATTTTTTTTTTTTGCATTGCAGTTCTGAGGAGTTACTTTCCATGATGGTCAGGAAAGCAAGGTAATTAAGCTTGTCACTTTTCAACCAGTCAGGAAGCAGAGGTCCTACAGGAAGTAGGGCTGGGATGTAAAATACCATTGCCTTTCTCTAGTGATTTCCTTTTTCCAAGAAGTCTCCAACCTCCAAAGCTTCCACAACCTCCAACATCTAGGCATCAAGTGTTAAAACACATAAACCAACGTAGGACATTTTGTGTTCAAAGCACAACTTAGTCTAAACTTTGAAGCTGCCTTAAGCAATCTAGCTGCTTACTCATGTATTACCCTTTGTCTTACACAGGCTCAACTGTAACTGTAATGGACATTTTAATTTATTTATTTACAAGGGCTCTAATGCCTATAAAAATTTATATTTGGGAGAATATGCAGAGACATTGCTCCCCCACAACAACAAATCAAAAAGAAAAACTTGGCTATCTCTTGTACAATTCACAGCGTCTTAACATGTTGTTCTAGCAATCCTACTGAGGAGGGTCCTCATCGAGTTGGGGACAGGAAGGAGGGAAATTGGGTACCATCACAAGACTTGTTCATACAATATATCTATTTATTCACAATAAGTAAAATTATATTAAATAAATGTGCATAATTTATCCTATTATTTTTCTATGCCAACTTGATACTCATATCTATTCTCCCTCCCTTAAATGGCATGCAGAATTTTATCTTCTCTCTATATATATACTCTTGTAGGATATAATATTCTTCCATTAATGGAATGTTGAGAGAAGATGTGTAACAGTCACTGAAACTTATTAAAAGAAGTAAATAAATGAGTTTGATCAAAATTCAGCATATGGAATATGACCACATATGATTTGAGTCTGGCCCATTGGTAAATATCTGTGGAATAAAAGATATTCAATAAAGTGTTTCATTTTTGGCCTCAATTTGTTGTTCTTTTATAGTCCATATTCCTCTTCCAGTTTATTATTTCAAAATGACCCAAAGTCTTTGTTTAAAGGAAGAAACTAGATCATGTCTTCTGACCAAATCTACAAGTGGTCAGTTTAGCCTTCCTTGAGGGAGGAGCTAAACTTTCAAATTGTTCTTTTTGAATATTAGCTATTCCATATAAAGTCCATGTACTCTAACGTAGAAGTAAATAACATTTAAGATAATGTTGGAAATTTGGGATTGCTGTAACCCTTTCCTCAGGAGGCTGAGGTAGGAGGATCATGGATTTGAGATCAGCTTAGTCATAAAATGGTTGAAAAACAAGCAAAAATAAAACAAATTACACAAAGAAGCCAAGCTGTTAAGTGGACCTAATAATAATGCAAAATCATTTTATTTTAAATTGTTTGTTTAATATTTCATTTTTTATTTTTATTTATTTTCAAACAGAGAGAAATAGAGAAAGAAACATACACACACATACAGAGAGAGAGAGAGAGAGAGAGAGAGAGAGAGAGAGAGAGAGAGAGAGAGAGAGAGAGAGAGAGAGAACTGAAATGTCATGGCACCCAGCTGCTGCAAATGGAGCTCCAGATGCATGTGCTAAGTTTTGCTTAAGACTCTAGCTTTCAGTGGGTACTTGGAAATCAAACCCATTTTACCAGGCTTTGCAGGTATTGTCAGCTTTGTTCTGGAGATATAGAATTTATTCTCAGTATTAGTGACAAAGGAAGATATTTTGATTTCTTTTCTTCAAAAAGAAAAAAATCTATTATATACAGACAAAAAATCCATAAATTCACACATACACCCATGTATACAACCATATACACCACGCACATATGTGTGCGTGCACACAGACACACACACACACACACACACACACACACACACACACACACACACACACAATGTGCCTAAAGGAAGTATATGTTTGTTATCACTATGCTTTAGGTAGTTGCTAATTTTTTAAACATGTTTTTAGCATCAAGTAAAGACAGACATGCATCATTGGGCAGGGATCTAGGGTGTTAACATAATTTTAAGACCTAACTGAAGATTACCAATTGTAGTTGCATTTCATTCAAATATCAATTTTGTGTATATTAATTATGTATTATTGGTATTATTATTTGGATTTTGAGCTAGAGACCCAAGTATTACATAAGTTGAATAACACACCACAGCCTCTATGTAAGACACAGATATTACATTTGTCCCCAAACTACAGTCTTACTGGTAAAATGTCTAAAACCAGTGATAGGGATATCTGATTAAAAACCTCTTGACCTTAAACTTAATTTTTAAACTTGAAATTTTCTGAAAAGCATAGTAATAATATTCTGGTTTATTTGCAGTCTTTTGTGGTTATATGTTTCTCTATCTTTAATCTCTTCCTTAAAAGTTTTTTTCTGTGACCTATTTGCATTCATTCAGCTTTCCACAAAAAAAACACAATCTTTGTATCTGTGGTCTCTCTTAAAATATTGTTTCAAATTTTTTCCAAGTACTATTTTGATTCACTATCATGCATCTTTCATAAGTCAAATTTCATGTGTCTATGCTTTGTTTATAAATTCTCCAGCCAAACATATTTTTAACAGTGCTATTCCTATTTCTGGTTGATTATCACAATTTTAGAGATAAAGATTTGCACATGAATGTGCCTTGAATATTTATCTATTTTGTACCTAAGGCAATCTAGTTGATTTAAAAATGTATTAAAATACAAGTTAATATTTTCCTTTGTTTCCATTCCTACACATGCCAAAAAGTTCAATCCATTACTACATTTCATGTCAGTACACCTCAAGTCTATTTAGATAAATCTCTTTCCTCAGTCTCATCGTCAGTTCAGTTTATTGTACATGTTCAGATATGTTTATATACATTGCTCATAAAATCCCTTGGGGATTACTTACTGCATAATGATTACAAGTCTCCTCTGTAGTCTTAAATACTTTGAATATTCATGGCATTATTTCTACCCAGAAAGATGTGCTTATTCTATTATCAAGCAATGCTTGCCTTGTGTCTTAGCAGCCAAGGACAAGTTGCTTTTCTTTTATTCTCACAGAAAACTTTCTTCACACTTTTCTAATGCTTTTATCGAATGATTCTTGTTAATGGCATTTGCTCAGAATAGGTCCATTTGCATTGATGTAACAGCGTATCATAAAGTGGTTTCCTTTATACAACAGACTTATTACTTCACATTCACAGCATCTCTCCTCTCAGTAAGTTTCACTAGATTGCTCCATATAGGCATGGTTTCTTCAGAATTTTAGTTAATCACAATTTCCATTCTGGTCTAGCCCCAGTAATTCTGCACTTCTGATAATTGATTTCAGTGAGAATCATTCTTTATAAACATCCAGGCCTTGTCAGCCTTCTGTTCACACCTGCCCATGGCCTTTCCATCCTAGGAAAATACCTTAAGTTTCTTCAAAATTATAAAACATACTATTTTATTAAATAACTTATCTCGATCTCATCTCACTTTACATTAATGGTCCTCCCCATAGGATCAACACTATATTAGGGTTATCAAATATTCCTTCCATTTAGTTTTGTTCTTAACAGAGGTTAAATTTCAGCCACCTTGTATAACCTTTACATGTGTCAAGGGTACAATATGTAGAAGTAACACTGTCATTTGTACAGTACAGTCATTTCTCTGATACTAGTGGTCATGACTGAGCAATAAATTGTAGAACCTCACAAGGCCTCAGAGACTAATATATCAGAAAGCTATCAATATCATGCCCTCCATTGGGTAACTCAAAATAGCAAGACCATAAAAGCAAAAATTTCAAAGACCATTTTTTTCAGGAATCCACATATCACAATGAATCCATATTCATAAGATGGAACATTTTTATTTAATAATTGTATTATTTAAATGATTATTTAATTTCCTTTAATGTATGAGAAAATTTGGCATTTAAATATTGGAAAACATTTATCTAGGTCTGTACCAAAATGATATGACAAAATTTTAAATTTGTAATGTGAAAAATTATAATAGACATTTGATTTTTACTTTTATTCTAACAAATTATTTTAATTCTCACCAAGGTCAATTTAAGTGAGTAACTCAGCAAGGATTCTCTAAATACATTATATTTTCAATGCAATAATTTCACAGAAATGTTTCCTGTACTTCCAAATATAAAATATTTTCCTCAAAAACAGAATTGAAGACAAAAAAGGGGGGACCTTACTGTCCTTTGTTCTATAAAACTTGCCCATTCACTACTTTATTTCTTTTAATTTTCAGCTATTAGTTTCAAACATTAATCTCAGTTTTAGTTGCTAAAATATACTCCACTGATTATCATAAGTATTTGAAGGACAGCTTGAGCAGGGAGATGCTCTAGAAGAAAATATTGGTAAGAGGAAAAGTCAAAGGTACTAAAAACAAACAAATTGGGTATGCATTTGGTAAGTCTCCTCCACAGGTCTATTTTGTTACAAAATAAGAGAAAACCAATACACGGAGCATAGAATGGTGGAACAGTTTGAAAATTTATTGCAGTGGAAGATCTCAGAAAGTATGCTTTTGATGAAATTAGAATAAAAGTTCTGTAAGAAGATTGATATTTACAAGACCTCAGAAATTACTGGCTTTTTCCTGGCCATATACTTTATGCAGAGGACCCTCTTCACCTGGCTCAGGTTTTTAATTATAAAAGTTATTCAATCTATTTGTTTCCCATTAGGTACACAGTTATGATTTACTAGTTATGCTGGTGTCTTATTACCTTATTTGCTTCTGATAAGATCATTCCACATCATTGCATTTTAAGGAGAGAGAAGAGTCATGAGAATGCCTCACTAACACCTATCTACATGCACTCCCACATCGTCTACCAACTAGCAAGAAGCTTCTATCATAATGTAGTCCTGTCAGGTTTGCCATTTTATCCACAGAGTGGAGTTTCTTCTCATCCAACTGAACTTTGCTGTTCCTTGAAAAGTTGTCTGTATTTTCCGTGACTTCAAAACATCGGATTTGTCACTTTTTAATTTTCACACAGGAAAACATTTTCATTTTTGTATGACAGATCTGTGCATGCTATGCTATAAATTAAAACATAAAATTTATTTGGTGTCTGAGAATGTAGCGCAATATACTAAGAATGTTTTTTAAAAAAGGTGCAAGATACTAAGGTCGGTTTTCAGTATTTAAAAAAAAAGAAAGCAATCTTATTGACACTTATGTTTCTAATTGCAAAAGTGTTAATTAAGTCTGTTAAAACTTGGCCATAGACATAAGTATATTCTCAAAAAAAAATCAATGCGAATATGCCGAGTAGACTATCCAGAGACATTGTCCCCCTCAACAACAACGCACGAAGGGGGAAGAAAAGAAGAAAACCTGGCTACCTCTGGTGCAGTTCATAACCACATAACCTAAGGATTGATCCAGAATGCACACCGAGGAAGGACCCCAGTGGGTAGGGGAAGAGAGGAGGGAAACAGAGACACCTTCACAAGAGTTGCTCATACAGTATATATACTTATTCATAATAAAGATCTTGAATTTTTTTAAATCAATGAGAACAGGACCACATTTTGAAAAAAAAATCTTGTCAATGTTTCATTTAATAAAACAAAAATGAATCTTTGCATCTGCTTTTTTTAGTTTGTGTGTGTCTGTGTCTGTGTGTTCCTGAGTGTGTTCCCTAGTCCATGGATCATTCAGCATTCACCTTGTCTGAAAGAGTTTCTCATTGTTCACTGTAGCATTTGCCAGGATATTTGACCAGTGAGCCTCCCATAGATGGTCTTTCATTTCACTAAATGCTTGCTGGGATTACAGATGGCTCCTACAGTATCATCCCTCCTTAATGGGCTCTTGAAACTGCTTGATATTCTTGAATTCCAATATTCCTGAAAATTGACTCTAATACGTGGTCACAAACATTCAATCACATACATGTGATTCACCAAATCTGAGTTTGCGACTAGGTCATCCTCATCTCATTACTTTCTTCAGTGAGAGATTCATTGATTAAGGAGATTTCGCAGCACAGTGGGCTCTGGGTGGAGACAGTCAGGAAGGCACACTGAGTCAACACATGGGTCCAGTGGGGAAGACTTCAATTTCAAACCTCAGGCCCCTGGGCAAGGTCTTGTCACATTTCTAACAGGCAGTATTTTATAGTGTGGAGAAGGGTATGCAAAGCAACTAAGGATGGTATGCAAATGTGTGGTCACAAAGCCAAAGCTTCCAAAAATACCAGTGGAGTGGGCTGAGTATAAAATGCAAGGTGAAAACCGCTTTGGTATGTTGTTGGTAGAACACCTACTTGTGTAACTGTGACTAAGTTGGTAATGTCAGTGAACTAAGTAATCTTAACATTGATAATGGACTCCTACCATCCACCTGTGGCTATTCAGGTTAACACTGCCTCAAAAATAAAGAGTATTGTGGGTATTCCATTTATTATTTTCATTTATCTATTTAATATATTGCATATTGGCCATATTCCCATTAGATTATAGTCATATTTTCCCTCTCTTCTGCCACTATTCCACTGAGGGCATTTCTCAATGGTGTTATCTGAATTTATTTAATTATTTTTGAAAAAAAAGTAACTACTTTGTAGTTTAGGTTGACCATGTACTATGGATTTCCTATCCTAAATTCTTGGTTGTGGGATTATAGATATGTGCCATCAGACATCATCCACTATTTGATCCATGATCTGAAGGTGCATAAAATCTGAATATTTTAATTAATTGTAAGGTATAATTTCAACAAAGTATAAAATATGTGTTGAATAACTCTACCTTTTGTCCCAAGATGCAAATAATTTAGTTTTTTGGTTTTTGTCTTGCTAAGGTACAGATCTTTATGTAACGATAATGGTACTAAGGAATTTTGAAAACCAGTTTCTACATTATAAGATAAAAAAATTCTCCATAACTTCTTAAATACTCAATGTGCATGTTTTACATTTAGTTACTTGTATATGGTATGAGAGTAAATATTCTTCATGTTTGGATTTTCAAACCATAACACATTACCTGACAGCAAATGATTAAAATATGATATTGGTTTTCCACAGGGATTTCGCTCACTGATGTTGGCTTTTCCTACCATGTAAGTAAATGTAAACATATAAGTAGATCTACATATAAATAGATGTGAAACAGTGAGAATCCAGTGGCCTCATGGCACTAACCTTAAAGGAGCAGCAAATGTAGTACATATTAATTTCTAAATGAAAACAAAAATGTGCTATGTAACACATCTGGGTAAATGGAAATAAGCTGATAAGAACAATCTTATTCTGCAAAAGTTACTCAGAAGAAGGTCATAATTAAGAGCATAGGAATTTATAATCAAAATAAATAAATATTTATTTATTTTTGTTTTTCTTTGGGTTACAAATAAGAATATCTTTGGTAATATTTGCAGTCACACACTATAGTTGTATCTATAGTTAAAAAACCTTATAAATAACCCTAAATATGTGTAAAAGATTAAGAAGTGCATTTCACATGATATCCAATATCTATTGTTTGAAGAATAGAAAATGTGCCATCATATTTATTAATTTTGTACATTTTAAAAGCATATGTTGATAATCATTTTAATTAATTCATTCCTATTACTCTAAATGCAGAGAAATTTTAGTAATGGTTTATTTAACCAATTAATTGTTAGTAATTAGATACATTGTATGAGCAAATCTTGTGATGGTTCCCCTATCTCCCACCTCCTTGTCCGCAACCCATGGGAGACCCTCTAGAGTGGGATTGTTGGACCAGAAGATGGCGAAGGGCTATGAATTGTAGAAGAAATAGCCAGTGTTTTTCTTAGTGTGTTGTTGTTGAGGGAGGCAATGCCTCTGGATATTTATTTTTATGAGTTATTTAATTTAATATGGAGAATGACTATTACAGAATTATTTTAAATAGCTTTTTGATCTTCAAGCAAGATCAAAACCTTGGCTGTCTCAATTGTAATGTTCTACATAGATAATACTCTCTGTTCTGAGTTATTATACTCCCTCCAGGTCATATGTGTTTGTTCAAACAGACTTCGTGCACTCCTACTAACATTTTGAACATTGAACTAGCTACCTACTTCATGCAAAATCAAAATTCTATGATAATTTACTATGAAAATACTATGTAGAACAACTCAACTATGAAGTAATTATGCCAATATATTGTACATAGTCACCATGTGTGTTTATTAAATTGGGATCATTGCATTCTGATACCCTCAATATAAGGGGAATATGATGGACTGAATGAATAGTTCTCATTATTTGTCTCTAAAAAATAGCTCTTACTATTTACTTAACAGATACCAATTTCTTGGTAGTTGTTAGAAAACTCAGGTGAATTGATAAAATGCATGATGAAGATAACTTATGACATTAAGGTCATTCACATCATGGTCAATCAGTTATTCAAGGCTTGACTCAGGAGCACAAAAAAGGCCCTTATACTCAAGAATATTTGTTGTGAGAATGGTCATTCTTGTAGTAAGCTTTCTAGTTGCTGTACAGAAAGAACCCGAACAAAAGCAGCTTGTGGAGGAATGGGTTTATTAGGCTTACGAACTATCCTGGCAGGGAAAATGATGGCATGAGCAGAGGGGTGGACATCACCTCCACCACAGCACTGGGAATAGCGGCAGGAAGGTGTGTTCACTGGCAAGGGGAAGCTAGCTTATAATTCCCATAAGCCCACCCCCAATAAAATAGCTGCAGTGAGGTTGTAAAACCTAAACTGCCATCAGCTGAGGATGGATTACTGAGAACACATTCATTTGTTTGTGGGGGACTCCTGGATCAAACCATGAAAGTCAGGTAATCCAAAAAAAAAAAGGTGATTGAATTTCATACTGGGAAAAACCTATTTGCATGTAGAGGTGGCCTCCAAGGAATGCGTAATAAATGTCCAGTGCTTGCCTTCCCATTGTATTTTCTTTGTCAAATCAAAAGGTAATCTTAATCATTTACCTTAGAACACATTTGTAAATGGTGCTTAAGTTGCATGGTCCCTTTCTTATGACTCCAGGATACAGTGTCTGTGTGCATTGTTCATGTTTATCAGTTACAGAACTCACTGTGGGTCACCCTGGGAGATGACAGTCCCAATACTGTGACACCCTGTTCTTCCAGAAGCAATGTATTTTGAGACTCATTGTGCTATACAATGGCCAAATGCAGGATTTAAAAGTACATTTAGTCCTGGAGAGATCGCTCAGTGGTTAAGGTGCTTGCCTGCAAAGGCTAATGATCCTGGTTCCATTCCCCAGTACCCATGTAAAGCCAGAAACACAATGTAGTACATGTATGTGGAGTTCATTTGCAGTGGCTAGAGGTTCTGGTACACACATTCTCTCTCTCTCTCTCTCTCTCTCTCTCTCTCTCTCTCTCTCTCTCTCTCTCTCTCTCCTTCTCTCTTCTTTCTGTCTCCCTCTGTTTGCAAAATAAATGAATACTATTTTAAAGTACATTTAATTCATTAAAAGAGCAAATTGAATATCTGAATATTTCTTATATATAGACACAATATAGACTAGAAGATAGATTTCTAGTATTTTTCTGCCTTTCTAGATTTGTTTAAATAAGAATCTAAGCATCATCTACTTAAAAAAAAACAACTTTGTTTTCATGCTGCTAACATCTTTTCCGTTTGCTTCCAAAACCCATTTATTTACTACTGTGTCAATTTCTTTGAGATGCATTCATCAACTTTAAGACTTAAAGGTCATAAACTGATCATTTTAAGCAAGACTGAAATACTTGAAATGTAAGTTTTATGGAGAAGGATGTTACTTAAGATATTATGGACACTCAAGAATCTAAATAACAATTTCTAGGATAGAAATATAAACAAGAAAAATAGGAAATAGGTCATACCCCATGGTCTTTGCATGTCTTTTACACATAGCCAAATCTGTGATTGAGCTGTACAGAAGCTGTAATGTACAGAAAAGCGATTGAGGGAGTTAGTTCAAGGATATAAGGGAGGGAATAGGTCTGGTTGCACATCTCATTATTAATGAAAGAATAACATCTTTTCCATACTACTGTGTCAGTACAGCATGATAGATGTTACAGGAGAAACTAGTGGACACAGAGAGAGGAGATCAGAAATCATTTATTAACATGGTTACCAAAAATGGAGGTACACAACCTTAGTGAAAATACAGAATATTTCTAAGGTGGGGTCATGGCATAAAGGATGTCATCACTATGACACTGTTGGCATAAGTCAACAGTTGACAGGCTTCAGTTTTGGAGTAGATGGGGATGTGGGAAGCTTATTAGGGATGAAGAATTTGAAGGAAGGACTCAACCTAGGGAATGTGTCAGATCAGGGACTTCACTGAGAGCACAGGAAACAAGTGATAAAATGACATTCAAAAACACATTTCTCCAAGTGGCAATAAAGACTCAAATTCATTCTTATTTAATGCATTTGTGTGCATTTGTATTTATGTGCGCATGAGTATGTTGCATATATATGTGTGCTTGTGAGTGTGTGTAGTCACATGTGAATGCATGCATAGGGAGGTGTGCTGGCCACAGCACATGTGGGGGTATGAGGACAACCTTGCCAAGGGTGTCAGTCTTTCATCCACCCTGACTCAATCAGGGTCTTCCTTGATATTTTGTCTTTGCTTCCTGTTTCATCTGGTTCCACCTCCCATGGTCATGGGCATGAGGAGATCACATTCACATGCTCCACTTTGAGTCTGGATTTACATGGGTGCTAGTGAGTTGAACTCAGGCTGGAAGGATTTGCCATCAAGTGCCTTTTACCCCTGAGCCTCTCTCCAGCCTGTTTTATTTGATTTTACCCACACACATATATTTTGAGCAACTGGAAATATCAGGAATGAGCAATACAAATAAAGCCTTTTTTATTGAAGCGGGACACTTACAATTTTTAAAATATTAATTTTTAATGTTTTATTGGCTTAAAATACATATATTAACACAACAGTATGCTCAGTATCATAAGTTCTTAGATAAAGCCATTGAATTCATGATGACATTCCATCTTATGCATTAGTTATTATCCCCCCCCATGACTCTTATATTCTTTCCGCCCCCTCTTCCGCAAATTTCCCTGAGTCATAGTGGGTGAGTTTATATTTCGCATAGTTATTAGGTTTTTAAGAGTCTGTAGATTTGTATTTTGGACAATTTTGGCCTTGGTGCCTCTCTCTATTGTCCTTCCCCAGGTTATCTGCCCTGCTGTGGGAGTAGCTCTTTTACTCACCATCTCACTTCCTTAGAGGTTGTGTTAGGGCTCTAAATGATGAGTTTGAGGTGAATGGTCTCCTGCTTGGGTGTCCCCCCATCAAGTCAGGTCCACTTTTTGGAGTGCGGTTGTCCCTGATTCACGTTGCTTTCTGGAAAATACAAACAGAGTATCCAGCAGACAGTAAGATCATTATTGGTCAATTGAGACAAATATTGCTAGGTTGGTGAGCATTTGGCAGGTGTAGCCTTTCTGAGGACCTATGGTTAGTGAGGACTTTCCCGGGTAGATGGGGTTCTTGGCCTCCATTCAGGGTTGCCCTGGGTCCCTTATCACCCAGGGGTTCCCTGCCTATGAGCGGATCTCATAGCCAAGGCTGAAATACCAATAAATATATAAATATTCATGACTGTCTCTTTGATAGAAGAAGAGTGTTTGTGGAAGCTCAAATACTGGTGTAGAAAGTGGGCAGGAAAGATGCCAAAAGAAGAGATAGAGGGGATGTGTCTCTTTAGTGATAGCAAGTTTCTCTCAAAGTTGCGAAAACTGAGCGACATGCCTCATATGCCATCATTTCAAAGGCACCGAGTCTGTCTCTAAACCCTGTCAAGCATGGGCTAATTCCTGAGCTATCAATTCATAAAATCCAATTTATTTAGTTAGCTTAACAGTGCCTACATGAAAGCAGACCAGACACACCACTTGAGCCATCTGATTTATTATTGTGTTCAGAAGAGGATAAAAAGCAGCCCGAGTTCTTGCAGGCAAGGACACGAGGGTCTCTCCTTAGACCTTTCCAGTTCAGAACGCTTATCAGTAATCACAATGAAGAGAGAAAGGGCATGATTCCCCAATTCATGACAAGCACAAGGTTGGAAAACCCTGAGGATTTTAATAGCCTCAAGCCCTTTATAACCATGAATAGTTCCTGACCTTTGATCCAATTGCACTCAGCTGCACAAGTATAAATATCACAGGATAAATCTTAGCAGGATCAAATGGGGTCAAATAGAGAGAACAAGTAGGAGATAGAAGATTTATTTATTCAATAATAAATTCAGAGAAAGCCAACACTATGAGTCTAAATTAATATGTAAGGCACTGTTAATAAAAAAATAAAAATTTCAACAAAGATAGCCAGAACCTTTAATGTTCAGGGCACTGACAAATACATTTAGAATATTGAATATATATATATATATATATATATATATATATATATATATATATATATATATATATATAGGCATCTGTTTTGCTAGTAAATGTTTCATAGTGGTAAATACTTTGTAATTCATCAATCCACTGATTTAGAGTAAGTCACCTCACACACATTCAGAGAAGAGGCTAGTGTCTTTCATTGATCTATGGTCAGAGGATTTCCCCTAGAGGATGTTAAATTTGAATAGGAAAAATACCTCAGCAGATAACTGACAAATGTCAATGACATAAGAGTTAAGCTAGAAGCTAAGAGTCATACCTCTACACAGTTAAGAAAGAGGAAAACAATAATAAAGCATAGAAGTACTTACACAGCAAAATATCACATTATTGTTATAAAAAGTTTCAGGTTAAACAGTTTCCTTTCTTTCCCAAAGTTCTTTGTAACTGAACCCTAGTTTTGAAACTTTATATTGTATCACTACAGTGATCAGCACACTTACTATTTTACTTGCTCAAATTTCCCAAAGATGTGTGAGAATATAATTTATTATCAGAAAGTTGAGTGTACTTATGAACCCATGCAAGGTAAATCTATAAAAACATCAAGAGCTGGGGATTTGAACTAATTCAACTGAAAAGTTAGGATATGAATTTGTAAGAATGATTTTTTAAAAATATGAACTTTCATAAAAATGATATCTTCTCCTAATCACCGATGAATAGAGTACTGGACTAAGTCCAGGAGTAATAATGAAACTTATTATGGAAGAAGTGTCTAACCCCAGACTTACAGGAAAGAAATGCACTTACAGACATAGTGCTAATATTTTATTAATAGGACATAACTAAAGAAACTTAAAGGTTAATGTCTATGAGATGAAGGCATTTCTATTTAATTAAGTACATTCAATCAAGTACTTACTCAATATCTGCTATTGTAAACCTTACCTCTTTGATCATGTATCTGGCCACCTATTAGTCTAGTTAACTAGATAAAACATTAATCACCCTAAAGCCAGATTCAGTGATTCTCAGGATTTAATTAATTAAAAAATACAGAAAAATTCAGTCTTGGTGGGTGGCTAAGAATGACATCCTACACTTGTTCATTTATCAAATTTATCATTCCATTGCTTCAAACTGCTATGCTGGGGGTATGGGGGAGGTGAAAAGTGTCCTTCTTTGGTATAGGAAAAAGGAAACAAACAGGCTATTTTAAAAACTCCCAAATGCTATTCCATTGACTATTGTTTATTTTTTCTTTCTCTGTTCCTAGAGGATCTATACAGACATGTTTATAACATAAACTTATTATTTTCACAAATGTTCTTACATTTCTATTACTGTTGATACTTTCAGAGGAATGGGATGAGAAGAGAAATAATGGCTTTATCATTAAATATTTACCTAAGTAAGTAAAGAACTCCTTTATAAACTCAATAGAACAAGAGGTCTGTGGTGATGTGAGGAGTGCTATGGTGTTTGATGGGCATCTAGGATCCACTGAAGAACAATTTATTAGTGAATATTGAAAGATCACCATTGGCCTCGATATTGAAATTGAAATTGAAATGTATCAGTTACTCAAAATTATCAAAAGATATCTTAATTCCCTATGATGAGTTGAGTCACCCGGCACACATCAACTATGGCTCAGATGAAACCATAGAGGAATTGGTGAGATGAGCAAGTGAGCTCCACAGCAAGCCTGACAAACTGCACCAGGTTGATAGTTGTTATAGATACTCAAAATGCACTAAATGAGAAATCCAGAAGTTGCTGAGAGTTACACAGTAAAGTAGACTTAAAACACACCCACCATTTCTTCTGGGAATTTTGCAGAATGGAGGGTAGTAAAATTGTAAGAGTCAAGGTGTGTGAGAATATCCATTGTCCTCCCCCACAATGACTGACTACTATTCACACAAGCAAGCCCACAGTGCATACCAGCATTTCCACTGAGGAGAACCCTAACTGGAATGGGGCAGTGAGGAGGGAATAGGTAGCAAAAATTGATGAGGCCATACAAAGATTCTACTTAATAAAATATAAACAAAATTCAAAATATATAGAGGAATGTAAAAAAATATATCTGGTTCAAGAAATTCTCTTTACAGAAAAAGTTAACAAAAATAATAATACAAAGGAAAAAATAACAGAAGCTGCACAGTAATTAAATCAAATGGCAGAGTACTATATCACTTAAGAGTTGTTGGATCTCAAAACTTTGTCAAATACATATTGAATATAGAAACAAACTATGGCTGATAGTACGAGTGGAAAGTGAGTATTAGATTGTAATAAAAGGAAGAAACCAGTATTAGAAATCAGAGACTGAAGTTGTCAGAAAAAAATATGTTTTTTTATTTTTCAATAATTTTAATTACTGGAGAGATTGCTCAGTGGTTAAGGCACTTGCCTCCAGTGCCTAGGGCCCTGGGTTCAATTCCCCAGGACCCACATGGGCCAGACCCACAGGGTGGTGGCCCTGGTTTGCTCTCCCTCTCTCTCTCTCTCTCTCTCTCTCTCTCTCTCTCTCTCTCTCTCTCTGCTTGAAAATGAATAAATAAGATATATTTAAAAAATAATAATATTAATAATTTTAATTATTCTGAAAATATATTGGTGAGTGAAAAGTGATCTATGTGATCTTTATAAAACTTGCTAATAGTGACCCTAATAGGAAATAATGCAAGAATTTATTCCCATGAAAAGGCAATAATGTCTTTACAAATATCTCATTTTTAAACTACAGGCTTGCTATTACTGTTTCCATTTATTTACATGAAAATAAATGCAGAGACTGCAAAAGTAGGCTAGGAAAGCCTTGTTAAACTTTTCCAACAACCCTGTTTCAATGTTCAAAGCAACTGCTTTTGTTGTCAGCAGGAATAAAATTTACTGTCATCAGAGAATGCAAAGAATCAACTATATTGATGAGAATTAACACCAAAAATGGCATGCAAATAACCTAACAAATTCTAAGGACTGACTTTCCCTATTTGTATAGTTGAGGCTTTAGTCATTTGTTTTTAAGATAATTTAAGTTGTTAAGATTGTTTAATGAGGTACAGTTCAGTTTGCCCATTGATTTCAGGAAAACTAAAAGTTCCAATGTCTAATATCTTGAGGAAAACTAAGATTTTATATATATATATATATATATATATATATATATATATATATATATATATATATATATATTTATGTATACTTGAATGTATTAAATCATATTCACATATCAACATATTGCTGAAATATATATTTCAAAGATACATTTAAATTTTTAAGAAATCATAGCGTGAGCTTTCTGCTATCATTCATAATAAAAAGTAAATAAATATTTTCCAGGCACCATTTAAAGTTGTTGCACAGATGCAAACTTTCATGTAATGATCATTATCTACTGTTTTCATGGTACATGAATATTTCTGTGAAAAACAAAATTTAATTACAGTTCATTACTCTTTGAGAATGATTCATTTCATAATCCAGAAGCAATGAGTATGACTAGCTTAGTGCACAGTTTCTTGAAAAGTAAATACTTCCCTTCCAACCTCAAAGTCTTAGTCAAGTCAAAGACCCAAAGGTTAATACCAGTAAATAATAATTTATGCATATACATATATGGATATAATAGTTATTAAACAAAAGAAAGCAATATTATACCTGTGTTCATTAGAAACCAGATTCACATCTTAATTTTGTGCATTTCTTATTAAGGAATTTCATTCAAGGGATTAGAAGCTCAGGCTACCGACTTCAGGGTGAGTCAGCTGGCAAATGGGCCCATACACCTCCTGGGAGTAAGTGTCTGATAAAGGCCCCATCAGTAGCTACTAGATCTCTCATCTACCTCCAAAAACTTCCATCTCATTGTTTCATCCTGAACACAATAGCATAGTTCTCACTGGGAAGCAGGCCATCAATTCTATCTCAATAACAGAGCCTTTATGTTTTATTTTCATGGGGAAAAAGATTTTAGGAGATGTAGTTCTATGCTCCTTCTTTGCAAGACAGAATTTGGAATCCATTAGTGAATGTGTACATATTAGATAAATGACCCAACTTTCCTAAAAGATCTTTGGTAAAGAGTCAGACATTGTTATGTATCGTTAAGCACTATAACTGTAATCAGCTAAGATGATAAGAGCAGTGGAATGGGACTCACTAATGAATGGTTGTTAGACTTTTCCTTGGTGCTCAGCTGTTTGACCTGGTGACTGGCAGACATGACCCATGTTTGGCAAACAGCCAGGCTACCTTCATGGAGATTCTGCGGCCTTACACACCCCGCAGCACCTGAAGGAGGCTGTAATGTTCACTTAACAGAGCAGAAACAGGTTTTCCGTGTTGACAAGCCATTTCAATCTGCAAACAATGTTTTTTACTTGAAGGGCAAATTTCTCAATCTTATCTTCCTGACACTCTGAACAGTACCATGGTGGACTTTCTGATCTTAGCCTTTGATTTTGAACGTTTTTAATTCTTTAGTTTTTTACATAATATATTTTTAATATTTATTTATGTATTTGAGAGAGAAAGACTGATGAGAGAGAGAGAGAGAGAGAGAGAGAGAGAGAGAGAGAGAGAGAGAGAGGACATGCAGGGCCTCTACAAACTGCAACAGAATGCCACAAGCCTGTACCACCTTGTGAATCTGGCTTTACATGCTTTACATGGGTACTGGAGAATTGAACATGGGTCTTTAATCTGTGCAGACAAACACCTTAACCACTGAGCAATATTT
>PVHP010023023.1:0-17698 GCA_004024765.1 Zapus hudsonius
CTCAGTAAGGGTGTCCACGCCATGCTGATGTCAGCATTGACCCCTAGTCTGTCCTTTCCTGGATTTTGCAAATAATAGGATTTTTGCAGGAAAGGATTCCACACACATGTGCCTACACACACACACACACACACACACACACACACACACACACACACACGACACTTCCAGACAGACAGCTGTCACACACCATGGACTTATCTTTGTACTGTTTTCTTTTTTTTTAATATTTTATTTATTCATTTTTAAGCAGAGAGATACAGAGAGAGAGAGAGAGAGAGAAAGATAGAGAGAGAGAGCACACCAGGGCCACCACCTTGTGGGTCTGGCTTATGTGGGTCCTGGGGAATTGAACCCTGGGCCTTAGGCACTGGAGGCAAGTGCCTTAACCTCTGAGCCATCTCTCCAGCCCTGTACTGTTTTCTCTGCACACGCTTCTGCGTTTCCATCCTCCACAACAGGGGAAAGACAGACTTGAAAGTTCCAGAATCCCCTTGTGTTTGTTTCTTCATTTTTATTTTTACTGCATGAAAAAGTAATGATGATTTAACTTTGTACCCGCCCTTCTTACGCAAAGGAACTTTTCCATAGTTGAAGGCATACAGACAAATCTTTTGTCATCGAAAACAATACATACTCATTCTAAAAGCTTAGAAGAAATGGAAATTAACAAAGAAACATAATCCCACCACTCAGAAATAACTGTCATTAAGATTTATAACTACCTACATTCCATTGTCTGGACACATAGTTGAGCAAACACATGACTTACTACGTGATTTTGTTTTTGCTTTTTGAACATTTAATATTGTATATATTTTCCCATGTCCTTGAAAACCTTCAGAAACATGTTTCTTGGCTTATGAGTTTTTTTTTTTTTGTTTGTTTTTTTTTTTGGTTTTTCGAGGTAGGGTCTTGCTCTAGTCCAGGCTGACCTGGAATTCACTCTGTAGTCTCAGGGTGGCCTTGAACTCATGGCAATCTTTCTACCTCTGCCTCCCAAGTGCTGGGATTAAAGGCGTGCGCCACCATGCCTGGCTGTTTTTATTTTTTATTCATTTTTATTTATTTTTATTTTTTATGGTGATACACACCTTTATTTTTTATTTTTATTTATTTTTTTTTGGGGGGGGGTTTGGAGATAGGGTCTCACTCTAGCCCAGGCTGACCTGGAATTCACTCTGTAGTCTCAGGGTGGCCTTGAACTCACGGTGATCCTCCTACCTCTGCCTCCCGAGTGCTGGGATTAAAGGCGTGTGCCACCACGCCCGGCTGTTTTTATTTTTTATTTATTTTATTTATTTTTTTAAGGTGATACACACCTTTATTTTTTTATTTTTATTTATTTATTTATTTATTTATTTATTTATTTATTTATTTATATTTTGGGTTTTGGAGGTAGGGTCTCACTCTAGCCCGGGCTGACCTGGAATTCACTCTGTAGTCTCAGGGTGGCCTCAAACTCACGGCGATCCTCCTGCCTCTGCCTCCCGAGTGCTGGGATTAAAGGCGTGCGCCACCACACCCGGCGGCTTATGAGTTTTATTATCACCACAATTAATGTTTGTTATTCCTCTCTCCTTGGACTTTCAATTCATTGCTAGTTTGACCACTTTTATAGTCGTACTGGGATGAACATCTGAACATGTCTGTGGTCCCACTCACCCCCCTGGGATTTTCCTTGAGACTATCACCCAAAAGCTGAAGTACTGGAGAAGATTTTAGAGAATTAAGAAACAGCGGGCTGGAGAGATGGCTCAGCGGTTAAGGCACTTGCCTCCAGTGCCTAAGGCCCTGGGTTCAATTCCCCAGGTCCCACATAAGCCAGACCCACAAGGTGGTGGCCCTGGTACGCGCTCTCTGTCTCTGTCTCTCTCTCTCTCTCCCCTTAAAAATGAATAAATAAAATATTAAAAAGAAACAGCTCTCTCCTACCAGTGGACTTGATGTCTGTGAATGGTGAAATAACTGGGCATTGCCTGTGTTCATTTTTCAAGGTTGATTCTGAGAACATATCGGACCGCTGCGGAGGGTGGAGCGTTACTCGGGAGGGTGTGTGTAGAACAGGCTGAAGGGACCAGAGGGAGGGACACACACATTTGGAAAGAAGGTGGCCTGCTGAGTATATGCTGTGTTCCTGGCGCTGCCCTGGACCCGGGGGCTGCCTTCTGTAAGCAAAACATAAGGAATTTTTTATTTTGTTTTATTCATTTATTTATGAGAGAGAGACAGAGAGAGAAAGAGAGAATGGACATCAGGCCCTCCAGCAAATGAACTCCAGGTACATGTGCCACTTTGTGCATCTGGCTTTTTTTAAAAAAAGATTTTTATTTATTTAATTGAGAGAGAGAGGGAAGAGAGAGAGAGAGAGAGAGAGAGAGAATGAGAATGAATATGGGCACGCCAGGGCCTCCAGCCACTGCAAATGAACTCCAGACACTTGCGCCCTCTTGTGCATCTGGCTTTATATGGGCACTGGGGAATTGAACTCTGGTCCTTCTGTATTGCAGGCAAACACCTTACCCGCTAAGCCATCTCTTCAGCCCTGCATCTGGCTTTTTGGGTCCTGGGGAATCAAACCCAGGTCGTTAGGCTGAGCCATCTCTCCAGCTCGAGATATTTTTTTTTATTGTCCATAATGAGTTACAATATTTAGTGGGCAAACAATGAGTCGTTCTCCCCAATTCCCCGCTGCCCTCCCCTCCCCACTCCGCTGGATAACCTCCCCCGTGGGTCATCTGGATCAGTCCTTGTGACAGGGGACCATGGAGAGCCTAGTACTCAGCCAGGTTCTCCTGGCCCTAGTATGTTGTTACTGAGGGGTGCCAGGCCTCTCGAGATATTCTTTTAAACCTTGCTCTACAGAGGCAGGGAGCTTTATAACCAAGTGGGAAAACAAAGTAATCCAACCCGCGGATGTTAAGCAATGTTTATTGCTATGGAGAAAGTAAAGGTGATATTCCCCAGGGAATTCGAAAAGGGTGGTTTTAGCCAAGGGGTACATGGAGGAGGAGATGTACACCATAGTGTGGAGGAATATTCGCTCCATGTGGAGGGAGCACAGTGCCCAGAGGGAGCACCCCACAGACATCCCAGCCCAAGGGAAGGCTTGTGTCTCTTCTCGGGTCCATTTCCTGTGTGCGCTTGTTGAAATGACAAGGAAGGGGGAGCCAGACCCCCACAACACCAGTGTCTAGATGAGATTGTATATATTTATACATGTACACAACACCCGAAACCCTCCTATCTTATCTCTGCCTCCCTGTGGTCATTGGGCAATGCGCCTCGGCTAGCCAGCAGATCTCTGGGGTGATGTTCTCTGACCCCCATCTGGGAATCAGAATCGTGCACAAAGGTGACAAGTTCAGATGGGAGGGAAAGGCTATCTCACCCCCAGAAAACAACAAGAACCCTTGAGAACGGCAACTCAGAAGGCCAAAATGCAAAGTGCCAGAAACCTCCCATGAAATGATGAATTTGAGGCTTCCTTTTTCCTTTCTCTTGGGCCTCGTGGCTCCTAGCCTTCCAAGCACCACGTCTAGGCCAACCAGAGCTCTGCTGCTCTGGGCTGCCTGGAGTGAACCAGAGCTATTGACAAGCTCAAGCAGAGAGAGTGAGCAGGCCAGTCCCCAGGCCAGCCAGCTTTTGGTGACAGGCTTTCTGATTTGTAGCCCTGCAGCAGACATTTAAAAAATATAGTTATTTTTATTCATTTGCAAGCAGAAGAGAGAGAGAGAGAGAGAGAGAGAGAGAGGAGAGAGAGAGAATGGGCACGCCAGGGCTTCTAGCTAGTGCAAATGAACTCCAGATGCACTTGGCTCTTTGTGCATCTGGCTTTACGTGGGTCCTGGGGAATAGAACCCTGGTCCTTAGGCTTTGCAGGCAAGTGCCTTAACCACTGAGGCATCTCTCCAGTTCCCCCGAAGACTTTTTTAAAATTTTATTATTTTTTTTATTGTCCATAATGAGTTATAATATTTAGTGGGCAAACAATGAGTTGTTATCCCCAATTCTCTGATGCTCCCCCTCCCCCATCCCCAACCAGCTGGATATCCTCCTCCGTGGGTCATCTGGATCAGTCCTTGTGACAGGGGACCATGGATAGCCTTGTACTCAGCCAGGTTCTCCTGGCCCAAGTGTGTTGTCACTGAGGGGTGCCATTCCTCTGGATCATCTCCCCCACCATGGCTCTCACAATCTTTCCGCCCCCTCTTCCGCTCAGTTCCCTGAGTTGTGGTGGATGAGTATTAAGGCTGCTTTATTGTTGTGAGCTTAGGGGTCTTTGTGTCGAAAATCGTTGGTTTCTGTCTCACTGGCTTATCCTGTGTTGATTGAATGGCTGTGGCTGTGGGTCCCTTGTTCATCCCGTCATTCTCTGCGGGGTTCCATATGGATCCTCCACGGTATGACTCTGGTGGCTCCTCTCTTGCCAGGATTTCAGCTATTGGCTACGGTCGGTTGGTAGGGTTAGATGGGCCCCAGCTCTCTCGCTGCATCCTGAAAAACACAAACACAATCTCCATCGGAGAGTGAGATCAGTGTAGGTTAACAAATATACACAATTCTGGATTACCTAGATTCTATTTTTAGTAGCCTCCCTGTCAATCGCTCCCATAGTGCAACTTGCCCCACAGACATTTTTAAAGCATGGTATTACCTGTTTCAACAGAATGGACACCTCACCTCACTAGGGAAATCCTCGAAGGCTTAGAAGATTCCAGATCTGAGAGTAGACCTGGGCACTGGAACTTTAGCTCAGCTCTGACCCCAGCCCTGTGAGAAACTTGGATAGCACACTTCACTTCTCCCTCAGAGACTCGGTGTCCCCATCTGTAAAGTGATGAGGGTGAGGTCCAGGTACCCACGCGCACAGGAACACCAGTGGTCAGCGGATACTTGCACCAGGCAGTGCCTCTGAGGAGGCGGGGTGGGTGGCTTTTGCTTCCCTGGAGCCTACCGTTGAATAGGGAGGACCAGATGTGGGCTTCCGTGGGATATTAACATAGCGACAGTTCTTGACTTCCAGGCTCCACAGAAACTTGCAGGTGTCGGCCTTACAACCCTGCATCTGCAGATGGGTAAACCAAGTCACGGAGCTGATGAGGCAGGATGCAAGTTTAACTACATCGTAAGCCCTTTGCTCTTCCACCAAGATATGGTTGGCCTCATCCTCACCAGGCCTCCTCGATTACCTTGGGGAGCCTAACTTCCAAGGACAGCAGAGGAAGAAGGTTCCAGATCTTACTACGGTGTGTCATCCCGGCTCATCTCCACCTGTGAGTTGGATGAGAGTGACAGATCACTTTACCTTCCTGTAAAGTGGGTACTTTGCTACCCAGTTCCCAGAGAAGCATTACCGTGAAGAACCTTCTCTTGGACAGGATTGGTAAAAGCCCTGAGGACCATCCAGCAGTGCAGGATGTTAGGTTTAGTTCAGAAACCCGAAAATGGAGCTCAAACCATCTCTGCTGGCATCGTTCCCACCAAGAACTTGAGTCCAATTGGCTTGTTCTCTTACCAAAGAAGAAAGACTTTGAGTGTTGGTGACCACAACTAGCTCCCTGTCTTCTGTTTTTCTGGGAGCCTCACCCTGAATTACCTTTGAAGAGAAATAGAACAGAAACAGCAAACATTAATTGGAAAGAACCCGGAATATACACCTTTTCTTCCTTAAAAGGGGGGAGTTCATATCTAGGGCTGATTTTTGCGTGTCTAGGCGCCTCTAGGGGGCCTTCCTGAGATGAACTCTGGCTTCCAGCAAGAGCCTGCGTGTTCCAGAACTTTCTGGTGATGCAACCCTTAGTGAGACACAGGAACAAAAAGCTGATATTTTGGAGAGGGAAGGGATAGATCTCCAAGGGATTATTTTTTACGAAGCTGGGACACTTCAGTGTTTCTGATTTATCTTAATAGCAGATACTATGAGCAAATGTCCCAGTTGACTCCTTGTGTGTTTTTGGCAAGTGTGGATGAGAATTCGAACGGGCTGTGGCTAGCCCAAAGTTTAGGAGGCTTAATCCTGCTCCCTCCAAAGATGTCATTTAGGATTGCTTCCAGAGTCGTTCATGTTGCAGGTGGACACCCAGCTTAGCAAGGTGGGTTCCATCATGGGGTCTTCTGCTTGCAGAAACGTTCCCTGGAAACAGTGAGACCTGAATCTCCCCATTGGCAGTAAATTCTTTAAAATAATTGAGTAGCAAGGTGGGTTCCATCATGAGGTCTTCTGCTTGCAGAAACGTTCCCTGGAACTCACAGTGAGACCTGGAAGGTAATGAGTTCTTTAAAATAATAGACCAGGTCTGGTTCTGTGGCTATTGTTACTGTATAAAGAATTTTTTTTTTTTCCCGTCATGTGAAGAGCCTCCAGCCTTCAGGGCTGGAATGAGAGAGAGCCTGATAAACCCAGATCCTTAGAAGTTAGAATATAAATTATGTTGAAGCCACGTTCGGTGTCTTAATCCCTATTAGATATGGATAAATTCTCGTGGCTTAATTTGGCCTATTGAATCGGTTCTTCAGATTCTCTTTGGGGACAGGAAAGGAAATGTACAACTTTACTGTAATTTTTCTCTTGTTTCTTTTAGAACGGGACATAATATTTTATTATCAGCTGGTGGAAAGTGGTGAATCAAGGCCAACTCAGCTTCACCCCCACAGGAAGAAAGCCTCGAGCTTTCGCTGAAAACATACTCTTTGAAACAAACCAGAATATTGGATTTTTGAAAAAACGTCTCCTTCCCACTTAAAAAACACGCTGTCCGACAACTATTAATGTTCTTCTAACCAAGACCAAAAGAATGGATGATGTAGAAAGCTAAGGTTTCTCACTGAGGAAACAACATACTCTGTGAGGTTCAGGGTAAGAACACCAGTGGGCTTGGTCTGTGAGTTGTGGGCTGAGCCTCCAGGCCAGACCACCGAGCACATTCCTCAGCCTGGACCCACTTCCACTTACCTCAGGCACATTCTGTCATCTTCCTTCTATTTCGGTACAGAATCCAGAAAATATGCTTGTAAAAATAAAAAAAAAATGCTGCTTCTCTTTGGCCACCAGAAGGTTTGATGTCGCAAAGGACCGCTGAATGCTTCAAATTGCTTGGGAAGGAAGGAAGGAAGGAAGCAATTATTCCAGCTCCTGGTCTTTGATCTGCCCCTCACATAGGGTGGCTGTCAGGCATACCTGCTCAGGAGTCACTGGTGTTAAATTTGGAAGTTTCTGACTGGGCTTGGAGGTTGCTGGATCCCTTGGTATCGTGGGTACAAAATTATTTAACTGGGGTTGTTGTATTCATAATTACAGGCTGGTTTTAACAGATCTGTTTTTAGACTTTAAAACAAATATTTTTTTTTTATTTCCAAGGGGGAAGAGAGAAAGAGAGAATGGGCATGCCGGGGTCTCTAGCTGCTGCAAAGGAACTCCAGATGCATGCACCACTGTGTGCATCTGGCTTTACATGGGTGCTGGGGAATCGAACCCTGGTCCTTCTGCATTGCAGGCAAACGCTGTAACTGCTAAGCCATCTCTTCAGCCCTGCTTTCTGATTCTTGTGTAGTTGGAGAAATGGCTAAATCACATTTATATTTGAAGACACAGTTCCTTTCAAATAGCATGTATTAAAAATTAGTGAACTTTATTTAATTTTCATTTATTTGTTTGTAAGCAGAAAGATATTTGAGAGAGAGAGAGAGAGAGAGAGAGAGAGAGAGAGAGAGAGAGAGAGAGAGAGAGAGAGAGAGAGAGAGAGACTGGGCACACCAGGGCCACCAGCCACTGCAAATGGACTTCAGATGCATGCACCACTTTGTGCATTTGGCTTTACATGGGTGCTGGGGAATCGAACCCTGGTCATTAGGCTTTCAAGCAAATGCCTTTAACCAGTGAGCTACCTCTCCAGCCCCTGGGCATTTGCTTAATGGAGTACGTTTTCAGCCCAACTATGATGGCAGTGAAGGGTCTGGTCTGTGGAGAAAGATTATTCCTAGCCAGGAAAGCACCAGGGTAAGGTGACTGTGTGCCTGGAATTAGGGATAGGCCATCTTTGGGACAGTTTGTGTAGAAAGATCTGGAAGGAGCCAGATGATGGTTAAGGGAAGAACAGAGAGCTCAACCCTGTCCAGTCACTGAACCAATTCCAGCTGACATACAAGAAAACAGGGGACCATTGAGCTTTCTGAAGCAAGAGTGAGATTTGAAAGCTGTCAGCACGAAGCAAGCTTGGAAGCAGAATTTTCAATTAATGATAAAATGCCTCCTGTGATGAGATGACAGGGTCACGGAGAGCTCCCTTTGGGTTTTCAGAATCCGGGGCACCACCCAGAGCATGTTCTTATCTGTTTATAAGCTTTAGTTGGGTATGGTCTGGGTCCTTCGTTCGTCCATCCCCCACAAGCAAGATTAAAATAACCGCCTCCTTCGGTTGCACACCGAATATGACTTTGTAATTTTAAGGTTTTTCTCTGCAGCACAAACTTCAAATAAAGCCTCCGAGTCAGCGGGCTCCGTGGTCCTTTAAACTTAAAATTCCAGAACTAAAGACCTAGTTTGTTACTGGTTTCTACTCCTGTCTGTTCCTAAATCATCCTATGGTGCATTATACTTTAATGGGCCTTTTCCAAAACCGATGGTGAGGAGGGAAAAGAAAAGCCCATCTACCACTTGATCGTCGAAGTTCTTTCTTTGTTAGTGCAATGTCCCCAGGCACTGGCTGCTTCAGAACTATAATTACACTTTTGAACCCACCCCTTTATGTCTGGATCCTTAATGTCCGAGCTCCTATATAATTACCAAGCTCAGTGTGTGGGAATGAGAGCAAATATTTTATGCATGACTTTGGCCTATACATTACTGTGATGTTACATGATTGTAGGATACTTCCTGGACTTGGAGATCAATTTGAAAAGACCCAGCAGAGATCCTCCCAATCTGAAGTCAGATGGATAGTGACTCGATCCAGCCGAGGTCCCAGGAGCTCTAGAGGGAGGATTTGAGTTTGGCAGTCTTGCTTTTGGTTCAGAGCCTGACAAGGAGTTGGGAATTTTGCCCTCTCCATCCAGCTGTGTGCATAGCTCTAGTCTTCCTTTGTCGATGGGAGCTGGGCAGCCTTCAGAATTTGAAAGAGGCCAGATTTCCAATGGAGCCCTCCTGGAAGAAGTCACTATATTTTTGCTCAACTAGAGGGAGATAGATGGGTGATGTTGGTTGCTAGGAGAAATGAGAATTTGAAATCATTCCACAGAAAGGTGGGTGTCGATGGCTAATAAGTCAGGGGGTTCCGTTTGATCCTGGGTTGTCTCAGTTCACTGAGAGAAGAAAACTTAAGAGTCTGAGCACCCCAAAGCTCCTCAATCCCACCCTCCACCCCCAGCTCCAGAGCTAAAATGATTTCTACAACATTTCTTCATAGATAGAAACAAATTTCCAGCTCCGTGCTTTTAGATAGGACACAGAGAAATCATTTTTTAAAATGTTGATTTATCTGCAAGCAGAGAGACGTAGACGAGAGACAGGGAGAATGGGCACGTCAGATCCTCCAATGCTGCAAGTGGACTCCAGATGCATGTGCCACTTTGTGCATCTGGTTTTACATGGTTTCTGGAGAAATCGAACCCCGTCATTAGGCTCTGCAGGCAAGTGCCTGCATCCATGTCTCCAGCCCCAAGAAATCATTTGTGCTGTTTCATCTGTGGTTTCCTGACATAGATTAAAGATTAAAGTAACATAAAAAGGAATAAAAGCAGAAACTTAAATTTCTGGGAATCCAAGCCCCCAGCAATGATTATCAGTATTTCGTTCTCATCTTTCTGGTCCTTCCTCATATACGCCCCCCCCAAAAAAACCACATACATTTTCATATAGAGACATTTGGATATGATTAGATTTGAACGTGTAATCTTATGATCTGATTTTCTTTCCATTCAACTCTCTGTCACGACATACTTTCCTTCTGATAAATATAAAGATAAATGTGGATATACATGACTCAGAGGGCTGTGAGTATTCCTTTTATTGTAGTTATCATGGTTACTGAGAAAAAAATCTGTTAAGCCAAATCCTAATCTATTAACCTAATTTTGCTATTTCTCTTTAATCGTAACTATGACTAACATTCCAGTGTCACCCCTGAGTTAACTGTCCAACTCTCTTTTCCTGGGGAGACCGTCGGACCCCCCCATATGCGTATCTTGAATTTTGACACATTGCGGCATATTGCCTTAGAGAAAGTTTATGCCACTGTCATCAGCGGATAAAAGTTCTCAAAAGGTAGGGAAACCGACTTCCCATTTTCTTAGGCTTTTTCAGAAGTTACCTATTGCCAGAATTCTACCTATAAAGTATAACAGGCTAAGTGTCACTTCAACAAGGTCCTGTAGGCTCGATATGGAAACTTGCCCACGTTCCAAAACCGGTCACCAAATTGGTGGGGTAAAATCAATAATCGCTAAGATTTACATGTTCTCAAAGACCCATAATGTCAAACTTTGTTCTTATTGTTGTTGTTTGTTAAGGTTAATAGAGGCAGGTCAATTGAATGGTGTAGACACAGGGTACCGGAGTTTTAATTAGGCATTTAATATTTCAACTCATGTCTTCTTTCTTTTCTCTTCTATTTTTAACTGGAGAAATAAGGTGTACCTGGATGTATTGATAGTTGACTGAAAGCCACACCTTAGACGGATTTTTTAAAAATATTTTATTTATTCATTTTCAAGCAGAGAAATACAGAGATGAAAGAGAGAGAGAAAAAGAGAGAGAGAGAGAGAGAGAGAGAGCACCAGGGCCACCACCTCGTGGGTCTGGCTTTTGTGGGTCCTGGGGAATTGAACCAGGGGCCTTAGGCACTGGAGGCAAGTGCCTTATCTGCTGAGCCATCTCTCCAGCCCAATCAGACGGATTTCTTAAGGAAATCCTGTCACCTGTACAGAAGATCTTCCGAGGGGCTAGGCTCTGCCTCTTGGCTTGCACATGGAGCTAATTGTATTGAGCCATTGAAAATCCAGTTTGTGAAGAATCGTGTGTTTAGACCTGGGGAGACGATGGTAGACATGGGCAGAACGGCGAAACGTCTCAGCAGGATGGAACTGTAGACTAGTTAGGGTAAGTGTAAACAGAATAATTCAGTTAAAAATTAAGTTTATAGTTAGAATTAAGATTCTGGTGTAAGAGCGTGTAAATAATTAGCAGGGCAGCTGGCAGCCAGGAGACAAGGTTAGTCAGTCGAAGTCTATTTCCCAAGGCCCGGAAGATGCTCAAAGAAAAAGTATCCTTAGTAGGGCTTTGTGACACACTCCTTTAATCCCAGCACTCAGGAGGCAGAGGCAGGAGGATCACCGTGAGTTTGAGGCCACCCTGAGACTACAGGGTGAATTCCAGGTCAGCCTGGGCTAGAGCGAGACTCTATCCTGAAAAACAAAATGAGAGAGAGAGGAAAGAAAGAAAGAAAGAAAAAAAGAAAAAACGGAAAAAAATCTGGGTGTGGTGGCGCATGCCTTTAATCCCAGCACTCAGGAGGCAGAGGCAGGAGGATCACCGTGAGTTTGAGGCCACCCTGAGACTACAGGGTGAATTCCAGGTCAGCCTGGGCTAGAGGGAGATTCTACTTGAAAATATATATATAATATTTATACATATAGTATATATTACATATATAAATATGTTTTTATAAATATATGTATATATATGTATATCTGTGGAATGTGATAGTCCATTAATTGTTTCCAAATAGTGTTTAGCACATGTGAAGACCAAAAAAAAAGGGGGAGTGGGGGAGTGAGGGGGGGAGAGATAGGACAATGACCCCAAAATGTACGAAAGTCTAAATAAAGCCTGAGGGCAGGACAGGAAGCATCCCATTGAGGCAGTTTAACCTTTGGTCCCCTGAAGAGCTCCATCTCTAGTGCCAATAGATAAGGACTCAATGGCCATCCGTGAGCCAGAAAAGAATTCCCACTTCGGGAGGAAGATTATATTGGACCCTTTCGCCAAAGCAGACACGATCCAGGGGCGCAGAACTCTCCTATGGGTGGCATTGGCCTTGATGAACCCCGAAAGTCTTGCAGAGATGTGAAGCACCCTATTTACTGCTACTGATGGTCCACAAACAGCCACTGCTTGTCCCGGCTGGAGCACAAAGGCACGGGAGGAACTAGTTACGAAGTCCTCTTCCCTCCAATGAACCAAACTGATGCCAACGTGTTCCCATGACCAGGCCTCCTGGCACCCTCAGATCTTGTCTCTGCACCCCCTTATCATCTGTTTCTACGGGTCTTCTTTCCACTTTTTCTTCTGACCAGCTCTTCCTGAAATCAGTTTCCAATGTTTTTCCTTAACATATACAGTGACTCCCACAACAAAGAAGAAGAAGAAGAAAAAAATTCCCAAATGAACCCAAAGAGAAGTGGAAAACGACATATAAAAAAAAATCAGGCCCGTAGCTAATGAAATAATAAGGACCAATAAATAAGGGAAAATATGGCAGCTTCATACTATAATTAGGGAAATGGGCTCCGGGGTATGATGTTTACCTACCAAATTTTTGCTGATTCTTGTTAGCACAGCGCAGAGAGAGACCCCAGACTGGAGGTTGAAGGGCACTTGGTGGTATGTTTCCAAGTTTAAAATGTTTATAGTCAGGCTGGAGAGATGGCTCAGGGGTTAAGGCACTTGTCTCCAGTGCCTAAGGCCCCGGGTTCAATGCCCCAGGACCCATATATGCCAGACCCACAAGGTGGTGGCCCTGGTCTTCTCTCTCTCTCTCTCTCTCTCTCTCTCTCTCTCTCTCTCTCTCTCTCTCTCTCTCTCTCTCTATTTCTCTGCTTAAAAATAAATAAAATATTTTTTAAAAATTGTTTATAGTCTCTTCCAGGGATATCCCTTGAATGTCTCAAGCCCTAGAACGTTCTAGAAACGGCTGTTGTATGTTTAAAGCATCCATCCTTGTTGAGGCAAGCTGTTTCTTCTAGAAGTGTTCTTTGAAGCTTATTGGGGGGGAAAATGAAATTCTGGAAATGACCCAACTATCTTCATAATTCATTCGTTCACCCAGTGTTTCTTGTATGGCCACCATGTAGCAGAGAGTACGTGAGGGCTTCACTTCTGACTAAAAAAAGTTCCCTCTCCTCCTAAGTCTCAGTTCTAATGAGTCGGTGTAGGAATAGCGAGATGTTTTATTCTTTGTTTTTTAAATTCATCTCTTTTTTATTTATTCATTTTCAAGCAGAGATACAGATACAGAGAGAGACAGAGACAGAGCGACAGAGAGAGAACCAGGGCCACCACCTTGTGGCTCTGGCTTATGTGGGTCCTGGGGAATTGAACCCTGGGCCTTAGGCACTGGAGGCAAGGGCCTTAACCGCTGAGCCATCTCTCCAGCCCACAGCCACCTTTTAACATATTTTAAAAACATTTTTACTTGAGAGAGAGAGTGAGAGCACCAGGGCCACCACCTTGTGGCTCTGGCTTATGTGGGTCCTGGGGAATTGAACCCAGGGCCTTAGGCCCTGGAGGCAAGTGCCTTAACCCCTGAGCCATCTCTCCAGCCCTTTATGAACTTTTTGTACCGTTTAATTTTTCATAACTCTAAATACAATTTATATCAAAGGTATATGTTTCATTAAAAGAAAAAAGAGAAGGCATTTAGGAAGCTAAATCAATAGCGTTATGAGGGAACTAAGGTTCTGATCTCAAGCAAAAAAGGAAAATTCCTTAACCTTCTTTGTAGGCATCCGGGCTAAAATAATTAGTGTTCCATGCTGTTCAGACTGTAAAAATGGAAATTAGTCGAGTAGCATTTAGAACATAAAGGTTGTGTCCTGAGGCAAGCTTGTGGGATTACAGGCAGAGCCATGGTGGACGTGTTCACACATGCAAGGAGGGGGGGACAGGGGCAGGCAAGACACGGGTCATCCTGGGTCTGTCAGTCACCAGCCGCCCCCTCTGTGAAATGGGGACCTCAGAGTCTTGAACTTCAGGTGTGGTCCACCGGGGACAACTTAGGTCCCCATCTCTTCCTCCTTTGTGCTGGGAGAAAATACCATCACCCCTCTGCTTGACTGTCTACTGTTTACGATTAGATACACTTGACATTTTAAAATGACTCACGTCATTTCCGTGTGGGCCCATAGACAATCGGGAATTGGGGATTTCATGAAATTAAGATTTTTAATGAGCAATTATGATTTTTAACGTACCCGATCAATGACCAGGACTCGCAGGTGCAGGAGAATGCGGTTTCATCCTGTCTTGGAATTGGATTTGTGGAACCTAGAAGCTCCCCATTGCCTCCTGTAGGTGATGGAGGCCTGGGTGGGGGTGGAGGGGTCGCAGATGGGATTCTGTCTTTGTGCCTGTGAGCAGACACGAGCTGTCTTGTTTGGACATCTGTCCAGGGGGGTGGGCCCATGGAGACCCCCGTCCCTAGTGGGATCTGTGACTCAGACTCTCAGGACTAAATCGGTCCTGGTCAGGATGGGTGCAGAGTACGCCATATAAAGCCACTCCGGAGATCTCAATCCAAACAGAAAGGAGGGGGACACGGCAGCCTAAGAGGTTCCCGAGGGAAGATAAATGTCCCAGAGAAGGCTTCAGAGATTTGGTATTTGGGACGCTCACCGGCCATTCCTCTCTTCCCATTTGTTTCCAGACTGATTGCAAAACTGAGTGTGTTTACATTTCTACCACTTGTCTCACCAAGTGCCAGAGCAGCTGGGGAGAGCAATTTGTCCCCCGTCCAGGAACGGCCACCTCTCCCTCCGAGCCTCTGTCTCCCGGCTGCCAGGCCCTCTTGTTCCTGCCACATTTCTCTGGCTTGGTCATCCTTTCTCTCCCTGGCTCAGACTGTGCGCCAGCAAAGCCCACCATGATCCCCTGAGCCCAACTTCGGGGCAGACCCCTATGGCAGGATGTCCCTGTCACATGACGGTTCTTCTTGGGGAATGTGTGCACACTCTGATGGACATCTCCACCGTCTGCTGCTGGTTTCTGATGAGTCTCCCGAGACCCTCTCTGAGCCCTGCTTCATCCATGCTCTCTGAGTTCTGAGATGTGACCTCTAGGGACCCTGTCTCTTCTGAGCTTCCTGTCATCCACTTACTGTGTGTTTCACAGTCCTCGCTGGACTCCCTCTGCTGCCTGTGAGTTTTCTGTCTCTGGTATGGCCTTCATTTATCCAAGATGGTCACACTGCCTTCCTCAGCTGGGGCCACTGAGTCAACCTCCAGGGTGTCTGAAACCACCAGTGGCCAGCGGCCTGACACATGGGGTCATCGCATCTTCGTCCACTAATGGGGACATGATTTTGTGACACAGCCATGATACATATTTATGGAATCCTGACTCCCTTGACCTCTCTGATCGGCACAGATTTCACCCGAATCCCCGACACCTGCAAGTGTCTGTTGTTTTCGTCCATTCTCCCCGTCCTCTTCCTGCCTTCCCATCCTTCCAGCCTGTGTCGTTCTCTTCCCTCCTTTCATTGTCCTGGTTTTTCCCTATTCTTCTTTTTCCTTCTTTAAAAAAAAAATCAAGGCTTGGTTTGGAAGTCTGCTCACAGACCCTTGTCCAGAGCCTTTCTACAGTTTACTGAGGAGTCCAGGGCTTTCTTTCTCTTAAGACCCTCTGTTGACTCTCTGAGTTGAAATGGCTTAGATTCCACATAAAATATGTGTTGTTTACCAGGTTCTCTGCCTACTGCTCCAGCGCTTGAGAAGCTTGTCAGTGACAAGTAAGATGAATGAACCAAGAGGGCTTTACAAGTGTTTAAAAGGCAAGTGTAGCATGAGCTGTGCCTGCTACTTAATTAAACAGCCCCATGCTCAGCCAAGTAACTCCATGGTGGAATCTTCTAGGCCCCCCGCCTCTCCCCCACATTCCACCTCCTGCAGCAGGGTTGGAGATATTGGAAATTCCTTGGTCGCCTGAGGTTGCTGGTGGGTTAGCCCAGACCCCCAGCTGGAAGAGCCTGCGTGGACATGGGGTGACTTCTGAGCCGAGGGACCTTTGTGACTTTTATCCTTTCTTGGGGAACTTTGACAATCAAGGGAGCTGCTTCTCTTTCATGCTCAGACTGGAGTCTGTCCAGAAAGTGGGAGCTCATTTCAGACCTATCCTGATTTTCTGGAAGGTACTGTACCTGACTACCCGGATGAGGGATAGCCAGAGTCTAGGGTGAGTGTCATGACCTCCCCTCCGTGCCTCTGTTTCCTCATCACGTGAGTTAATTATCCCTCTACAAGGCTGATGATATCCAAGCACACACTCAGGTGCCTTTCCGTGTCACAGGGCTGAGATGATCACCGATGCTCACAGAGAGATGGTTCCTCCTCTCAGCTCCCACCTGCCTCCTACCTCACCTTCCCTATTAGGAATCGACATCCTGTCCCCCATGAGCTGCTCCGGCTGGTGACAGGACAAAGAAGATGCGTCTGTGGCCTTCCAGAGAAATGCCCAGCTTCCTGAGAATGGAGCAGGAAGCATTTTAACAGAATAATCTCGCTTCTCTGCCTTAGCAGGGGGAAAAATAAAACTCTGCAAAAGTGCAGACATTGTGCAATAAGGAATGGGAAGAGGTGTGGCGTCTACCTGAGTGAGGGCTTGCCCGATCCTAGAGGAAGGTCTGAGGCTCTTGCCAAAACCATTGCCTTTGAGCCTCCAAGTGACTGCTTGGCAGAAACCAAACTAGACCAGACAGGCACCCCTCCTGTAGACAAAGCCCCAGTCCTTCCACGGAAGGTGATCAGTTTGAAGACGTGTCTATAGGAGCCGAGGAGCCACACACAGAAGTCAGGCACAAGCTTGCCATTTGCTGGATGGGGGGTGGGGTTCGCTAAGATAATTTTTCTACAAAAAAAAAAGAGCCAACCCAAGGAGTCCATGCAGGTCGTTTACTTGAGAGGTAATTAAAAAACAAAACAAAAACAAAAGGTGAGAAGGAGGCAGGGCCAGAGTAAAGATTATTCAATATTTATGACTAATAGATGCTCAGAGTTTGGGCCGTTCTCCAAGAGATGACGCCGAATGTCTGAATGGTTATCACAAATATCTTTCCTGTCCTTTCCTCATGGGATAAGTAATGAAGAAAGAGGCAGGGACACACCTATACACCCAGCATCTTGGGAACACTTCTTGTATGAGGTGATAAGAAGGGGCAGTTCAATATGGCTCCTCTCCAGCCCTTTCTGCTTGGATTCAGATGTAAGCCAACTTTATATACATATTTTAAATGGGTTATAGTCTTATAGATCTTCTTTTCCTTGGTCCCCATGTCAGTAGGGTCCTTGGTGTCCACTATGATGTGGTAATGAGGGCCTCTGTCAGCTGTGGTGGGGGGTGAGGGGCCTCAGGATGTTTCTGCCCACCCTGTGGCTCTTTTATTTTATTTATTTTTCAAGCAGAGAGAGAGAGAGAGAGAGAGCATGCCAGGGCCACCTCCTTGTGGGTCTGGCTTATGTGGGTCCTGGGAAATTGAACCAGGGGCCTTAGGCACTGGAGGCAAGTGCCTTATCCGCTGAGCCATCTCTCCAGCCCCCTGTGGCTCTTATAGTCTCTGCCTCCCCTCGTCCACAACAGTCCCAGAGCCTTGGCAGGAGTGTTAGCAGTTTTTAGTGTTGTTAGTTCTGTATTTCTGTTATGTGTATTTCAGTTCATCACATTAGTTGCTATTTCCCTGGAGCCGGTTGTCGGGCTATCACTGGGAGCAATATT
>PVHP010023023.1:17798-27890 GCA_004024765.1 Zapus hudsonius
CCCCTCCACTGGATAACCTCCTCCATGGGTCGTCTGGATCAGTCCTTGTGACAGGGGATTTAGGTCAACTTTCAACTCTTAGCTGAAGCCTTTGGATTAGACGTTCCAGCCCTCAGCTGTAGGGGGTATGTGGTCTCTCCTGCCTTTGGTTGCCTGTTTAAACCCTTCCCTTCTTTGCTGTTTCTCTCCTCACATTGTGATTGTCAGTCTTCCCTCCGTGTGGCTTTCACGCCTTCCCTTTGTCCCTGACTTAGACTTCCTCTTCCTGTGGCTACGGCAGACCCTGGAGTCTGAACACTGGCTTTATGACTCAGTTTCTCATCTGTAAGAAAGGGCTCCTGAGAATAGCTTCTTCAGAAGTGAGGGGTGGCTCTGGAGTGGGTATATATATCCGTGTGTGCACATGTGTATATGCAGGTGTGTAGAAGCCAGAGATCAACATCAGGTGTGTTCTTCAATTGTTATTCTTATTTTTCAAATTTTTATCTGTTTACATGTGTGTATGTGTGTACATATGTATGTGTATGTATGTATGTCTGCGTATGTGTGTATGTGTGCGTGTGCCAAGGTCTCTCGAAACTGTAAGAGAACACCCACCTGACTTTAAATTTTTAAAATTATTTATCTGTTTCCATGTGTGTGTATGTGTATGTGTGTATGTGAGTATGTGTATATGTATGTGTGTATATGTGTGTATATGTGTGCATGTGTACATATGTATGTGTGTGCATGTGTGTATATGTGTATATATGTATGTGTATGTATGTATGTCTGCGTATGTGTGTAGGTGTTCATGTGCCAAGGTCTCTCGAAACTGTAAGAGAACACCCACCTGACTTTAAATTTTTAAAATTATCTGTTTACATGTGTGTCTATGTGTCTATGTGTGTGTATGTGTACATATGTATATGTGTATGTGTGTATATGTGTGCATGTGTGTATGTGTACATATGTATGTGTGTGCATATGTGTGTATATGTGTACATATGTATGTGTATGTATGTATGTCTGCATATGTGTGTATGTGTGTGTGTGTGTGCCAAGGTCTCTCGAAACTGTAAGGGAACAAACCCCATGACTAAATTTTTTAAATTATTTATTTGTTTACATGTGTGTATGTGTGTATGTGTATATGTGTACATGTGTATGTGTGTATATGTGTGTGCACATGTGTATGTGTGTATGTATGTATGTCTGCATATGTGTGTATGTGTGTGTACCAAGGTCTCTCGAAACTGTAAGAGAACACCCACCTGACTTTAAATTTTTAAAATTATTTATCTGTTTACATGTGTGTGTATGTGTATGTGTGTATGTGTATATATGTGTGCATGTGTGTATGTGTACACATGTATTTGTGTGCATATGTGTGTGTACATGTGTACATGTATATGTGTATGTATGTTTGCATATGTGTGTATGTGTGTGTGTGCCAAGGTCTCTCGAAACTGTAAGAGAACACCCACCTGACTTGATGTGTGGATGGCTGATTCACAGAGTCACATGGCACACAGGCTGTGGGACGTCCCCCGGGGAGGCAAGGGAGAAGCAGGCGAGTTGCCAGGAAGCTGTGAGCCTAGGAGAATAAAGCAGAGCCAGGAGGCAAGAGGAGGCACCAGAGGAATCTCATGAAATTTGTCTCCGCAGCCATGGCAGAGGATAGTAAGAAAGAAAAAGAAAACATCTTAGCACAGTTGGCCAGGGAGGGAAGTTTCAGGTCAGTGGAATAATAGACATTGTGGAAGAAAGAAAAATGGGTATGGGGCTGGGGAGATGGCTCAGCAGTTAAGACGCTTGCCTGCAAAGCCTAACGACCTGGGTTCGATTCCCCAGTATCCACATAAAGCCAGATGCACAAAGTTGTGCATGCATCTGGAGTGTCTGCAGGGGCTGGAGGCCCTGATGTACCCCCCCCTCTCTCCTTGTGTCTGGAGTTGTTTGCAGAAGCTGGAGGCCCTGGCACGCCCATTCTCTCTGTCTCTCCTCTCTCTCTCTGTCTCTCTCTCTCTCTGTCTCTCTGTCTCTCTCTCCTTGTGTCTGGAGTTGTTTGCAGAAGCTGGAGGCCCTGGCACGCCCATTCTCTCTGTCTCTCTGTCTCTCCTGTCTCTCTTTCTGTCTCTCTCTCTGTCTCTCTCTCTCTCTCTCTCCTTGTGTCTGGAGTTGTTTGCAGAAGCTGGAGGCCCTGGCACACCCATTCTCTCTCTCGCTCTCTTTCTTTCTCCTAGCAAATAAATAGAATATTTTTTTAAAAATGGGCTCCAGCCAATCTCTGAATGAGTCCCCATGTTCCTAAGTGCTCTGTGGTCCTTCTTTAACTCGCTCAGGGTCCCTGGATTTTCAGTCAGGGCTGTCCAGATCTACTTCCTAAGGCTTCTTGATGGGTCCCTCAGGAACAGCAAGAACGTGGACTGTCCACTCGGGCCAACTGCAAAATCTGCCTGCCATGACCCGAACAGTTAGTATCTCCATCCAATATTGTTAATGCACACATAGAGGTGTTGTTCTGTTGGCCATCAGGGAGAGTTACTGTGGCTTTGAGCCTGTTCCTCGTGGGCTGGGAAACCGTGCGGTTGGACAGGGATGAAGCATGGGTAATCCATGTGTTTGTGTCGGGGAGACCCGTTCTCATTTTGTCTTCATGGAACCAGATGGGTCCGCCATGGCGTGGGACAGTACACCAGTGAGCAGCCTGTAAAAATCAGTGACAGTTTAGGGGATATGTTACGAGCAAGATAAATAAAAAAGAAAATGGTTTAAAATATCAGACCATACTCTCATTTTTCATTGCTGTTTCTCGGTCTTCTCTCTAATCGGCCCAGACTAATCAAAAGAAAACTCTTCCGTTCCCAATTGTACTGGCTACACTCCCCCAGATCTGGCCTTCACACGAACACCCCAGTTTATTTATAGATCAGCACCAAATTGCAAAGGTGACGTCATTCATTTACAGTTTGCATCCTGTGACAGGCTTCTCGCTGACACCTCGTCTCAGCAGACACGTCGAGGGCGGCCGTGGAGCATCGTGTTGAATTTGTGCGTTCTTTTATGGGGTTCAGTTCAAAGGTAGGGAGCTATGGGGTTGCCATTGGCAGGGAAAGAATCTCATCAAGTCCCAGGCCTCCCCCCCCCAAAGGATGGGGGCGTTCCGATGGATGTTTACAAAAGCAGAGTTATTTATTTGCTCTTTTAAACTCCATCGCTCATTCTTGGGCGAGTCCCTTCATTTTTTTCCCGGCACTGTACATCTCACGGCTCCCTTCAGACCCTCAGCATGCTATTTTGGAAGAACCAATTCCAGATTTATTAGTTCACGAGTTCAAAAATACAGTCTCCTGTGACAGCCGGGAAACTTTGGGTGTGATCGCTGAATTTCAGAGTCTCATGGCCAAGGGCAGGAGGACTGAGGCCTCTCCGCGTCTCTCTTTCCTTGGCCTAACTTGCCTTCCGTGGGCCTGAGGAGCCATTATGTGGACCAGGATGGAAAGTCCTTCAGCTGCCAGAGGGGCCTGGAGTTTTTTAATGTAATTTTTTAAAAGGATCTTTCTCTACGTTTTTGAATGTTTTTATCTTATATATACATTTTTGGGGTTTTTTTATATTCGCTCGGGGAACTTTCAAATATTGTACATATTTTCAAAGATGGAGCGAATAAATCACGAAGCATCCCTTGGCCGGTAATCCTGGGATGTGAGGTGTTTCCAAAACCGAACACAAACCCAAGTATTCGTGGCAAGGCCCTTTCTACCTGTTCAGTGGCTTGTCTGCAATGCCAGCAACCAAACCAAGAAGTCCTCGAGTTTGAAAAACTGGAAGATCTAGAAATTTCTATGTCCTTTGTCAAAAAGAGTGACGGTTGGGACTCCAATCTCTGCCTTGCTTTACCGGCTGCCAAAGTAGAGCGGTAATAATTTTCTCCCAGGGACCTTTGGAGAATAATAAGAGGGGTTGTGGAAAATACTGTGAGAAGCCCGGCCCTCTGCTCAGAGCAGAGTCTCTTCAGGATTACGGAGTACTGATACTGCATAATAAGACGCGGACTATTTGGGGACCCTGCCACAGTCCTGGACTTCTGGCTCCCTGAGAGTCCTAATGGCCCGGGCCACCGTGGGACTGTTAGGCCAACTCATGTCACGTCCTTCATTCTCAGGGACCTTGTCCCTTGTCACCGCAAGTGACACACAGAGCCTTTCCAGCATGGCAGAGTCGGGCTAGGCCACCCTCCATTATGACAGAAGTGTGAGTTGGGGGTCTCTGTCTGCAGGCCCTGTGCTGGGTGCCGGGGAGAGAGATGCAAGAGACAGCCTGGTGGTTTAAGGAGCCATGTGTACCTCGGGCTTAGAAGTAGGCATAAGAAAAGTTCCTAGGTGGACGGGGGAGACCTCGGTGGTAGATGTGCTTAGTTTGCAAAAGACCCTCCCTTCAAAGCCCAGTATTGCCACCTCAGCAATAAATTGAAAGAAAAAAAAAAAGGAAAGAAAGAGAAGCAAGGGAAGAGGAAGGGAAGAGGAAAGGAGGGGAAGGGAAGGGAGGGGAGGGGAAGGGAGGGTAGGGGAAGGGGAGGGAAGGGAAGGGAAGAGAAAAGGAAGGGAAAGGAAAGGAACAGAGGGGAAGGGAAGAGGAAGGGAAGGGAGAGGAGGAAAGGGAAGAGGAAGGGAAGGGAAAGGAAGGGAGGGGAAGGGAAGAGGAAGGGAAGGGAAGAAGAAGGGAAGGGAAGAGGAAAGGAAGGGAAGGGAAGGGAAGGGGTCCTGAAGCAAATGGTCTGAGTCAGTGTACAAGGAGGCTCAGACATGAGGAAGGAGAAAGGGCCCGGCAGAGGCAGGCCACCAGCACATAAAGGAGAAATGTCTAAGGCAGCAGTAGCAGTAGTAATGCCTGTGACTGTCACTGGTCATAAGGTGCCCTCACTTGGTCCCCAGGAGGGAAGACTGGGTGCCGAGGCTTAGGGAGCCTTACCTCGGGGGTGGGGACAAGCCCCACCTGTGCCCAAGCATTCCTGTCCCCAAAGCCACACACTTTCTGGTTTTTCTAGGTTGGCTCATTTCTTCTCTCTCTCTCTCTCTCTCTCTCTCTCTCTCTCTCTCTCTCTCTCTCTCTCTCTCCTCTCTCTCTCTCTCTCTCTCTCCTCTCTCTCTCTCCTTCTTGTCATCATGGCCTGTTAAGTCGCCTTATCTCTGGTCCACTTCTTACCCCACGTAATAAAGCAATACAGTCTCTTGGTCCTGGGATTTTCCTGTGGTTTCTAATAATCTCTGAGACAAACATCAAAGGGATAGAAATTAGAAAGGTCTTGCTTAGCACTTTTTACTCAGTTTTTCCTTCCAAAAACAATGGCAATTGAAGTGTCCCCAGACTTCCCTTGCCCAGGAAGTCATCACCATCTCAAACCATCTCCATCAGTTGATTTGGGGTGTTGGTAGCTTCTAAGGGGACATCTCAACCTTGTCTCTTGAGACCACTGTCTGTCGGTCTGTGTTTCTACCCGGCATTCCTTCCAGGGCTTCCTCCATGGCTTGTTCTGGATGTGACTGTTGGTATCTTGTGATGGAAAATTCAGTCTAAATCTCTTGATCATGTAGGACTTGCCCCTCGCCCCCTCCCGGTTTCAATCCCATGGCCTTTGACATGTCACGGGGGGTACGGTGGTTGGCATTCACGGATTCACCAGTAGCTTCAAGAAAACGACAAAGGCTCTTTCCCCAAAGCTGATGGCATCGTTCTTTACTGAGTTTCAAGTTGACTAGAAACAAGGACGCAGCCCTGTGGTGCTTGTCCTCTGACTCCTGATAGAATCTTCCCTGGTTTTCCTTTCGAACAGACTCAGAACAGGATGAAGCTGATGACAGACAACTATGATGGTGACCATTACCACCACCACCACCATCACCACCATCACCATCACCGATCTCCAGGGAGGTCACAGCATTCCAACCACAGGCCGTCTCCGGATCAGGTCAGTTACGTTGTCGCTTACCTCTGAGACCCCTTCTCGCCCTTTGGATATGTTAAGATAAAATAAATAATCCTCAAGAAATAATAAACAGCATAAAGTGATACGTTTCTTTGAACTGAAACTAATAGCTTCGGTATTTATTTCCACCACTCAAGAAATCTAAATGTTTTCTTTTCTCCCTTCCTCTTGAAGGTTTTGTCTTTTCTTGTTTATGTTATTTTTTTTTTCTTTCCCTCCTTTTTTTCTCTCATAGATATGCAGTCTATTGCTGGCTCGTCTCTAATGGATGGTTACTGTGCAATGTCTCTTTCCAAGTTTTTAAAGAAGGGGCTTTGTTTCCATGAGCTTGGCAATCAGAGACGCCCTGAGTTTGCTAAGCACTTTCCAGAACATTCCTTAGTGATGCACATTAATGGCAGGGTGCAGCGCCAAGCAGACATCCTATTGCTGGCCTTCGAGCCAGTGAGGTCAAGGAGTCTGGTTCACTTGTTTGGGACTGTTTTCTTCCTTTACTAAGTAAAGTGAATGAAGGTATCACCCCAGAGTCTCCAGTGCCAGAGGGGAACGGCTTCAACCCAGTGCCTTCTTCTCAGTGGTGTCTGGGGTCAAGAGATGCATGTATGCACAGAACTTTTTAATGTATGACTGGAGTATAATTCATACTGAATTCCAAGTCGAGGTGGGAACCTTAGGCATTGCTTAGTAGAACCATCTGGATGTGGGTTCATACCCTGGCTGTGACAAGGACACGATTGTGTGACTGGAAGGCTTAGTGTGAATGGAGAAGGCTGTACGTCTCAGACACCCTGAGACCCCAGCACTGCAGAAAGTGACCTTCTAGGACACCGTACAGAAAGAGACCATGTCATTGTTTTTTATTTATTATTATTATTATTTTTTTAATATATATTTATTGTCCATAATGAGTTACAACATTTAGTGGGCAAACAATGAGTTATTATCCCCAATTCCCCGCTGCCCTCCCCTCTCCCCTCCACTGGATAACCTCCTCCATGGGTCGTCTGGATCAATCCTTGTGACAGGGGACCATGGATAGCCTAGAATTCAGCCAGGTTCTCCTGGCCATGCCTCTGATAATCTCCCCCACCACGGCTCTCACAATCTTTCCGCCCCTCTTCCGCTCAGCTCCCTGAGTCGAGGTGGATGAGTATTAAGGCTGCTTTAAGGTTGTGAGCTTAGGGGTCTTTGTGTCGAAATCATTGGTTTCTGTCTCACTGGCTTAAAGCTCTATTTTTTTAAAATATATATTTATTGTCCATAATGAGTTACATTATTTAGTGGGCAAACCATGCGTTGTTATCCCGAATTCCCCAATTCCCCCCTCCCCATCCCCGATCAGCTGGATATCCTCCTCCGTGGGCTGTCTGGATTAGTCCTTGTGGCAAGGGATCCTGGATAGCCTAGTACTCAGCCCAGTCCTCCTGGCCCAAGTGTGTTGTTACTGATGGGTGCCATGCCTAAAGCAGCCTTAATACTCACCCACCACGACTCAGGGAACTGAGCGGAAGAGGGGGCGGAAAGATTGTGAGAGTCATTGTTTGAATGGCTGGTGAATCCATGTCCTGGGAGAGATTAAATAATATAATCATCTTATATGGTATTTTTTTTTGTTTTTACTTTATTCAGTTTTGCCCCCTCTGCCACCACCCACCCACACATGCCCACTCCAGCATTCCTGGAGTCCTTTAGCTAAATAAGGTCCCCTCACCCCATTCTTCGTCTCCAGGAGAGTTAGTTGAAGGCTTCCTTGATGAGAAGCCTCCCCATCTCATGTTGGCTACTCCTCTGAGCCCTGCACGCTAGAAGACCACCCTGTTTTCCCTCTATGACAAGACATAGGGACCAAGAACAATAGAGCCCACGGGTGGGGCAGGGAGAAGGTCACAAGAGAGCAACAACGTGGCCTGTCTCATCTCAGAGACGCACACCTAACGTGTTCTGCTGGATGGTCACCATTTTAATGGCAGAGTGAGAATTTGAGAGGAATGCTATTATTTATTTAGTTAGTTAGTTGCAAGCAGAGAGAGAGAGAGAGAGAGAAGAGAGAGAGAATGAGTGCACAAGGGCTTCAGCTGTTGCAAACTCCAGGTGTATGCACCCCTTTGTGCATCTGGCTTTACGTGGGTACTGGGGAATCAAACCTGAGTCCTTAGGCTTTGCAGGCAAGCGGTTTAACCACTGAGCCATCTCTCCAGTCTGCGAGGGATGTTTTTTGATGGGATTTCATTTACCTGTCCCCAGAGTGCCAAGTTAGCTGAGCTGCCCTAGAAGAAAGATGCCAATGGTTAATCCTTACCAAAACCAGCCTGCTGACACTTGTCTACAGCCTGGCGTCTCAGACGGGGACATCTTGTTACCCCGTGGACCTCTCGTGTGTGTCCAGGTCACCGCATGCTGCTGTAGAATGGTGTCGATTGTGCGGGGGCCCAGCTCTGAAGAGGTCACAGTCCTAGAGCAGTGAGACCCGTCCTTGAGACCTGTGCAGTCAGCCGACACTATAAATATCTCTTGGATACGGTGGCAGGCTGTTCTCCTGGGGGAAACCCATCTCCCAGGATGGGGCTGTCTGGTAGGATTCCTGCTGCCAGCGAGTTCCTCCATCAGTGAATTCCTAGAGCATAGATTCTATGCAGAGCCCAGGGAAGACAGAGCCCTGCCTTCAGCGAGCTTGCTGTCGAGTCCCTGAGATAAGCAAGCAGGTGCCTTAGTGTCTAGTTCGATTCTTTCCTGGGATGGATCATTCAGAACAAGACGGATTAAAAGGTAGTTATAACTTAGTTAGGGGCCATGACTTTGGAAGTTTATGGTGAAAGCAAATCTCTTTTTTTTTTGAGCAGGAGGGGAATTTTGCAGTTTTAAACTGAAGTCACCAAGGCTCTGGGACCCTTCCGTTAGTGGAAGAGAGTTAAGCAAGGACCCCCATGTGAGATTAGGTGGGGTTCAATGAAGGAAGAAACCCTGGCTAGCCCTCTGGAGTCAGGCACCCCTTTTAGATTGGGGTTCCTGATTTAACAAACGACACCCTCCCTCACGCTCAGTTGCAGAGTCCCGTTATTCAAGGCTGCAAAGTCTTTCCCAAGGGATTATGAACCCGATAGCCGACTGCAGTAGCCATATCTACTATGCCTATGGGCTGGAGCTACTTCCTAACAGCTCCAGAATATTCGGTATATAACAGCATGAGTCTTCACAACGGCTTGATTTGTATGGCCTCCTTTTACATGTCCACAGTGTAGCGAGTGACCATCTTCCTATGAGTCTGGCCTTTCTGTGTCCCTCGGGATTGGCCAATAGTCTCTTCTGGAAGAGAGGCCCCAACCTGTTGATAGTGTCTTCTGAGCTTGAATTAAAAAAAACAACCAGGACACATAAAACGGGGAGCTAAGAAAAAGTCAGTCGCTTTGCTATGTTTCCAGAGAAACTCACTTGTCCTCTGGAAATTCAAGTATTCCCAGACACTTATAAAAGTATGGTCCTCTTGTATCTCTTCCCGTTCCTTTACCCTTGACTGGGATTTTGATTTCTCCCTGAGAGACACTGGACCCAAGGATCACAAGTCTAGACTCACATTCCCAAACTGACGTGTAGCACACTGGGCCCACGAGGGAAATCCCGAGACAAAGATTCCGTGGGCAGAGGATTTCTTTATCTTCTTGATCCTGGTACCATTAGCAGATCAGAGGGTCTGAGAAGGCACGTGAGAAAGACAGTCCCCCAATTTGATTTTTTTTTCATTTGTTTTGTTTTGTTTTACTTCTCTTTTTTAAATATAAATTTATTGTCCATAATGAGTTCCATTATTTAGTGGGCAAACCATGCGTTGTTATCTCGAATTCCCCAATTCCCCCCCTCCCCATCCCTGATCAGTTGGATATCCTCCTCCGTGGACTGTCTGTATTAGTTTTTTTTTAATTAAATATATATTTATTGTCCATAATGAGTTCCATTATTTAGTGGGCAAACCATGCGTTGTTATCTCGAATTCCCCAATTCCCCCCCTCCTCATCCCCGATCAGTTGGATATCCTCCTCCGTGGGCTGTCTGGATTAGTTTTTTTTAATTAAATATATATTTATTGTCCATAATGAGTTACATTATTTAATGGGCAAACAATGTGTTGT
>PVHP010023024.1:0-27767 GCA_004024765.1 Zapus hudsonius
TAAAGAATGAATACATAATGACCAAACTTTACTCAGGCTTCTCTAAAACCCCATCTTGAAGCTTCAGACTGGGTCTTCTCCAATCCTGATCCCTGCCAGGCCTTCAGCGCCCAGCTTAGCAGAAATCTTACTATGCCAATTGAAAGACAATCTTCCTTCCATGATACAATTGCCCTTGCCTGCTAAATTACTGTTTTTTTCATTGCTGTGACAAATATTCAAGAAGAGAGAAATAATTTAAGAGAGGAAAGATTAATGTTGGCTCAAGGTTTCAGATGTTTTAGTCCAATGAGCCTATTCTGGTCTTTCTGGACCATGGTCAGGCAGTGCATCTAGGAATAGGGTCATGGCAGAGCAAAGTTTATTACTGGATGGGGGCAGAGAGACACCAAAAGGAAGGATCCAGGGACAGAATACCATTCTAAGTCACTACCCCAGTGACCTACTTCTCCTAAAATAGCCCTGCTTCCTAAGGCTGCTACTACCTCCCAAAATGATACCACCAACTGGGGACCAAGATTTTACCATGAGCCTCAGGGGCTTATTATATCAAATCCAAATACCTGCCATCAGCAAGAACTCTGTTATGCCAGTTAGTAAGATTCCACAACTTTCCTTCCTTCCTTTTTTAAAAAACTTTACAAAGCATGGTCTCATAACCTAGATAGACTTCAAATTCTTTGTGTACCCAATGCTGGTCTTAAACTCTTGATTCTTCTGCCCCACCTCACAAGAGTTACAGGTCTTAGACACAAACCTGGCTTATCCCAATCTTCCCAATATCCATCCACTGACCTGCTCCTTGGGTATTGTTAGGGCTCAGAACATAATATTCCACAATAAACTATGGTGACATGCTCAGTAGTTTGGCCTAAAAATATATTGGTGGTACCCAGAAGCAAAAAGTTCTCTTTGGCAGCTGAAGAGATTTCGCAGAGGTTAAGGTGCTTGTCTGAAAAGCTTAACAACTTGGATTCAATTCCCCAGTACCCATGTAAAATCTGGTGCATCAGAAGCTCATTTGCAGTGGCTAGAGACCCTGGCATGCCATTTCTCTCTCTCTCTCTCTCTCTCTCTCTCTCTCTCTCTCTCTCTCTCTCTCTCTCTCTCTCTCTGTGTGTGTGTGTGTGTGTGTGTGTGTCTCTCTTCTACTCTCTTGGTATGACTTGCTCTGCTAGCAAATAAATAAACAAAAGTCTAAAAAGTTCTCTTTGACCTCTCTTGCCCTCCTTTCCCCTTTCCCATTTCCTTCAAAGAAGGTGTCAGAAAATATAACTCTATTTTCCTCCATAAAGCACACAGACCATTGTCCTCCCTGGAAAACCCTTATATGACAGGTGTTCTACCCATACCTGGAGAAAAGAATGCAACATAAAGAAGGAAAAGAACTGGACACACAGACATACAGGGTTCCCCTGTTCCATGTATTGCCTTCAGATCACACCCTTTTCTACCCAGTCACATTCTTGATCATGGCTAAATATAAAAACACAGTTTCCCATTGAATGTTTGAGTTTAGTTGGATGGTGCCCATATAATATAAAACTCTAAAAAGTAAATCTGCTGTATATTCCTTGTAAAATGTGACTTTTTATAGGAACATCAGTTGTGACCTTTGTGGTGAGTGAGAAGGAACCATATCTTTTTGCTCCTAGGCAATAATTTCCCACTTGTGTTTGGGTATATTCAGATTGGATCCCTTTTTATCTCCCATGTTTTATTAGTCTAGATGCCAGGCATAATAGTCCTGAAAGAATCCTCCTTATAATTTTAATAAGTATCAATTTTTTTCTAATAATTAACCCTCATTTCCTACCTTAAAAATCATTTCTTTAGAAAATACCTTTTCACATGATGTGTGCAGAGCATTGTTGTAACAGAATGTGGTTTGAATGTGAAATGAGCCCCACTGGTCCATGTGTTTTGAACTCTTGGCCCTCAGCTGGTGATACTGTTTGGGAAATTAGGTGCCCCCATGAACTTCTGTATTCTGAATGCTTGATTCTAAGCTGATGGCTGTGTGGGAGGTGGAACTTTTCTGAAGGGGGATGTGTTATTGGAAGTAGGCTTATAAATGTGTGGACAGCTTCCTCTTTTTTCTATTCTGCTCACTCACCTTTCTAGCAGACTCTTCTCATCAAAATCGGTCATTAGGTTATGTTTCCATTCTCCTTATTGTCAATTTCAACAAGCCTGAAAATTCTACCAGTCACACAAGGCTCATTTTCTCCATCCTCCAATGACACTGATTCAGTCTCCCTGTGGTGTCAGTGTCCTGTCATGGTCCCCAGGACAGCTGCTATCCACTATTGATTCCCAAATCATGAATTCATAAACTGGACCATGCTATCCTACAAACACTTCTTATGGGCTGTAGAAAAGGAAAATCCAAAGCCCTCACTCCAGCCTAGGAGATCCTCCTAGATGGGTTCCTGTTCATCTCCCCTCTCTATAATTTCTTCACCTAGCCCCCTCCTCCCGACTCACACTGATCCAAGGCTTTAGTAAGCCAAGTAGCCACCTTCTGAGCCTGAACCTCTGCACTGCCCTCTCTCCTGTCTTTGGAATGCTTTTCTTAGGGCACTAATCACTGGCAGGTCCTTCTCATTCTCAGTCTTTTCTTAAATACTGTTACCCCCTATGTCAAGTGTAGGCTGGCTTCAGTGTTCTCTTCTATCTCCTGTTTGTTCTTTCTATGATACTAATTACCCCTATAATCATATTATCTCTCTGTTTACTTGCTTTCTTCTAACCATCCATCCTTGTAGAATGAAGGTTTGATGATGGAAGACATGTGTTGACCTGTTCACTGTTGCATTTCAAACACTAAGTAAACACTCATTCTGAGAGCTTAAGTAGTGAGTCTGTATTTTATACTTGTTACATTAACACTATAAATCCATTCATTTCACCATCATTTTTCCAATGGTTATTGCTTTCCTCTTTTAAGCCCGAAGCATGAATATAAAGGTGTCATACAAATAAAAAAATCACAAGCTTTTCTCATCAAAAACTTCAATAACTTCTGAAAGGACATAATTTTTTTTCACAACCTATCAAAGTAAGCAATGCTTTACTGCTACTTCAAACTATGTGTTATCAAAACAGCTCAAAATTATCAGACACATCATTGGCAAAGAGTCAAATAACATACATCGAAAGCTACTGGACATGTAATTCTTTGTCTGAGAAGCCACTAGACAACGAATTGGTGTCAAAAACTGCTTTTATATTCTCTCTGACAACCCAATTCACAGATCTTCCTGTAGGGAATGAATTTGAACAATAAATCATTGTACAAGTGTAACCCACAAAGTTCTTTATCCATTCCTTCTTCTGGAACAGGGAGTGTTCACAAGTATATTGAAACCCAATATATTTGGCAGTAAAAGAAACAAAAACGACTAGCAATTACATGTATATTTATGTATACAAATTTGCTCTAAAAAGAGTACTTAAAAGAGTACCCAAATCCTTGAGATGGGAAGATAGCTCGATGCTTAAAGTTTCTTGCTGAGCAACCCTGTTACTGGAGTTCAGATCCCCAGAACCCACATACATGAGAAGCAAGTGGTGTATGGGTCTCTTATCCCAACTCACCTACAGCAAGGAAATGAAAGGCAGAGTTTGGAGAATTCCAAACCTTGTGGGTCAGCCAGGTCTGGTATTTGAATCAGGAGAGAGAGAGAGAGAGAGAGAGAGAGAGAGAGAGAGAGAGAGAGAGAGAGAGAGAGAGAGAGAGCCCTATCTCCAACAAGGTAAAGACAAGGAATGTAACCCCAAGGTTGCCCTCTGATCTCCACATACAGGTTGTGTCTGTCATGCATGTTTCTATACATATAACTACACACACACAGAGCCAACATACTTCATTTGCTCTTGCCTTTGTGTCCTTCATTCAGCCTTGTATTTGAGATCATTGAAAAAATATTTACACATGTGTATGTGTGTGTTGTGAGTGTATGTTTGTGTATGTGAAAGCATGTGTCTATGTTCCAGTCAATTGCTGCTGCAAATGAATAGGAGAACTTCTTTATGTGGATAGCTACTGGATTAAATTTGAGCCTTCTGGTTTGCAAACCAAACACCTTTAACCACTGTGTCATCTCCCCAACCCCGAGATCATTATTTTTATATGCTTCATATGGTAGCATAAACTCCTTGAGAGTAAAAGACAATATTCATCAGATTACCAGAATTGAGTTATTATCACATACAGTGTTAGATTAAACATTCTCTTTCTATTAAGATGATCTATGAGTGCTGGTGTCTCTTCCCTTTCATTTTTTAATGGAAAAAAATCTATTATTATTTTGGCCATTGATAATGGCAGAAGTCTAACCCTCAAAGGGATGTTAGCATCTATTTTTACTCTCTTGAACACTCAACCTTGGAGTTTCCATGTGAAAAGGTCAATTGACTTACTAGAGAAAGTGTGCAGAAAGGTCCTGGGATGCCCTGGATCAGAGAAGGTTTCTTATGTCTACCTAGCTGACTGTTTCCATGAAGGTGAGAGGAAACTGTGAGATCATCTTGGTTCTTCTGGTGAAACAAGAGCAAATTATGGTTCACATGAAGCCTTGTGACTTTGTCATTCATTGGCAGGACTTAGTAGTTGTGCAGATCACTAAGTCTAGCATACTCTATGGTCACTCATAAATAAGTTTTCTGACCCTTCTCAGGTAGGCACCATCCTGGCTGAATGACCACAATGGATACTAGAAAGAGTACAATAATCTCTCCACCAAGTTTAAACTATATTCTTAAACTATGCAAATTATAAATTAGAATAAAATAGTTGCTGTTTTAAGCCATTTGCTTTTATGTAATAGCATAAAATCACTGCCTTGAAGTATAGTGATGTTGTTTAAACCTGTTACATCAACAGTGGACGGCAATGGGAAAACACCTCCTAGGGACTGTGACTAGAAAGAAGACTTTACAGCCCATAGACACTGAAGAGACAGTGAAGCTGTGTTGTTAGAGTATGGATTATATGAGATATGTTGGCAGTGTGTTTGACAGAAAGTTCAGGCTGTTTGTTGCAAGTAAAAACAAAGAAAATAGAAAGGGAACCTAATGAATTTATAAGTCTGGGAAGAAAGATGAGCCAGTAGAATAGGGAAAATGCCAACTGTCTTCTAGCTGCCTGGTTTGTCTTAAACCCTTAGAGAAAAAGTATAACCAAGCACAGAGAAATACTTCAAGCCTTAAGACAAGACAAAAATAAAAGTCTTCTTTTCCCCCCACCACAAAGCATGCCTCCTTTCTATCCTTGTTGCTGGTTGGTCTTTTCATTCTTTTTGTCTCTACCCAGGATGAAAACTCCTTCATTGCCTGGGCACAAGAATATGCTCAGGATAGTAATCATAAAAACTGTTGGGTCTGTGGGCTCTTACCCACCTCTATAACCTCAGGTCTTCCACTGAGGGTATCTCCTCTCCAAGGAGATGACAGGAGCATATTACAAGTCTATATTAACCAAGAAAGAAAAAGCTTTCCTACCCTAACAGAGGTAAATAAATGGGATGCTTCTTATGGCCCATCAACTCTACCAGGAAAAAAAAATGGGACACAAAAAGAGTTTCTCAAAAGAGGAAACTGACAATGTCCTCAAAAGGCATGTTGGTTCCCTCTCTGATGGCTCAAACTCCATGATAATAGAAAATATTCATAGATATCAGGATGGTTATTTCCAAAATTGAGCCAATATATGTTGATGACCCAGACTGAGGCTTGCTTGAGTCAAAAGGCTCCCTTATGCTGGGAACAGCTAACCTGTACATGCTCACAATATCTTAGTAATGTTCTTTACCTAGGATGGGTTCCCACATACTTAATGCCAAAATGTCCTAACCCTCCAACCATCAGAATGGTTTGCTACTGAGTAGGATCTCTGGTCAAACATATGCTGTGAAGCTCCTAATGGCACCCAATGGTTTGTAGCACCAACCTCAGGCCCTGGCTACCTCCAGGATGGATTGGAAGATGTACTCTGCAATTTCCTTGGAATCAGGGATTACAAAAGCCTTAGAAGGCCCAACTAGTTTGCTAGTTTTAAATTGCTGATGGACAAGGAGTGTTTTCAATGGAATGACCACTTAGTCTCAGTCTTTATCCCATCCATTGGCTTAGAGGATCCATAGAAACTCTCACCAAATATACACAAAAAGCTTTAAATGACACAGTTGAGGGAATCTCCCTCCTTAATTACGAGGTTCAAATAATGAGAAAGGGGATCATATAAAATTGCATGGCTCTATATATCCTCATCACAGCCCAGGGTGGCACATGTGACATTATTAAAGTTAGATGTTGTATATACATACTTGACAATTCTGCTGTTTCCTCTGCTTTACAGGACTTACACAGCCAGATTTAGACCATGTTCTGGGAAGGAATCTCAAGTTTTTCATGGTAGAAGATGATCATATCCATCATAATCTTTATAATTATTTTACTAGTCTTTGAATCTTGTATAATGCAACTATTGCTTTAACTTTGTTTCTGCTCACTTACAGGCTGTTCACAGCCACATGGTTGTACAACAATCCATCAAGGATGAAAGTGAGGCATCCATAGCCAAGGAGCAATGATGGTTGGTAGCTGCTCCTAGAAAACAGGAGAATGTAGAGGAGAATAGCCCTGTGTCATTCTGATTTTGAACTGCTCGTACACATAACTAGACTATGCATCTGTTGCTTTACATCATCTGACTTGAGGACTTTGGTGGTACCTCTAGGTAACTAATGTGGTCTCCCCAGCAGGTAGCCCGGAGTAGAACTTGTGTTTATGACAGTGCACTCACAGATCTTTTATCTTTCTGAGTAGCATTCTTCATATGACCAGTGCACAAAATGTCACATAATTAGGTTGTACCTCCATGGTGTGCCAGTGTTCATCTGCATGATGACACTTAAAGTGATTCTCAGCGTCCAGTCCTCCTGGCATGTCACTTTAACTTAACAGCAAATCAACCTTGCAGCTGAGGAAGAGACCATCATAAGAAGGAATAATATCTAAGGAGACAATACCATATCTTGACAGTCATTTCATGATAGACAACTGTGGAATTTTAAAATATCCTGGGTTTCCAGATGACACTTGGGTCCATAGCTATGAGAAAAACACTCAATGATTATATATATACCAATGATTCTCAATGATTTATATATATATATATATATATATAATGTTTCTATTGATACTTGGTAATGCCTACCTATCACTGTAAAACCAGGAAAAAGCTATGTGCTGTTTACACTTAAAGAAAGACAATATGCATGTCTAAGGAAAGTGATGAATTCAGTCAAAACTTAGCCTTCTCCATAAGTGATGGTTTATACCTATTTCATGAGATGACCTGATAAATATAACTATCATGGTATTCAGTATGAACACTGCAGTATTTCTTAATTGGCATTAAGCCTCACTTAAGCAGTCCCTAATATACATCGACACAGGATGCAGAACAAATGGTTTATTAATATTAAATGCATGTCTCCTTTCCAGATTGTATTCATTTGAGCAATGGGAGATACATATAATTAACTGGTAAAAAATTCACATGAGCTATAAAAGTAAATAAATACATGATAATCTTTTGACATGTATGCAGGAATCATTTAACTTCTGAAGTCATAAAACAGTAAAATGAACCACACCCTTAAAATGCCTTTGAATAGCTAGGAAAATATCCCTCAGAGGAAAGTGACTCCAACGTTTTAGCTAATGGAAAAAATCATGAAGTAATTGAAAAATAGACAGCAATATGTCATATTTATATAGTGTCTATAATGGAAAATCAGAAAGTATATATGAGTATATCTTTGTGTGTTTTCAAAAATAGTATTTCAAATTTATTTAGAAAAACCTTCTAGAAACAAGCTATTTAAAACAGTCAGATATAGTAGGACTTGACTACTATCCTTCCACTTAGAAGGTGGAGGTAGAAGAATCAAAAGCATTCTTGGCTACACAGTGAGTTCAAGGTCAGCCATCCAGGGTTCCATAATATCAAACAAACAAATAAAAATCTCAGCAACAATTGTCAACATACCAATATGGGATCACATCACATAGATGGAAGGAATAAGGTTAATGGCTATGGACCTGGCTTCACAGTTTATTCATAGGTTGGCAGGGCTTCTTCAGTCAGCTGCCCTTCTCAGACTCTGGTTTGCTCATGCATGGGTTAAACACAACTTCATTTCCTGTGTCACTGAATATTATCATGGCAAGTGAGGAAATGTGTACAGAAATGTTCCTTGAAACCTGTGCAGCAGGATGCAGATGTTCTGCTTTCATTAGCACTGCAGGAAAGTAAGCCCACATTACTGTACCACTGTCCATATGCATTCCTCTCTACTTTGAGGTTTGGGAATTATGGTGTGGTTTGTGTTTATTTCTGCATGAATTTTGATAGTCATTTAAAATCTATACTTAGCATATTCCTAAGCAGCCATTCATTAGCAATGAGTATTTGGGTGGGAATATGTTCTCAGAAGTCTAAAGCATGTGCAGGCAAATCGTCTTTACTGATCTCTAATAAAGGCTGCTGAGCAGGAACAAGGGGTTAAGAATGGGGTAGATGGAGAAGCACTTTCTTCTTGGTGAAGTATTCATGATCTCCTGACTCCCCTTCTCAAAGTCCTTTTAGCAGCTTTGACATGATGTTTCCTTGAAGTTTGAGCAGGGATGTAGCCAAGGTGAAGGGCATACAGTTAAAAAGGCTTTCTATTAGAATCTCAGTGGAAATGCATCATTAATTGTTCCCTTCACATTCAGGTTTGGATTATTCAGTGCATGTTCCTCCCCAGGTGCCCAAGCTATAGGGATGTTCCTCACTTCAAAGTCATCTCCCCTGAGAGAAGACATCAGCTGCAACAGATGTAACAGCAAAGTTAAACATGACAAAATGAGATCCTTTATCATTTTCATGGTGCTGTAACAAAGCATTCTTTAATTGCTCTTGTACAATCAAGCACAAAGGTAGATAGTAAACTCCTGTTACTGGATGGTGCAAATGGTTATTAACAGTTTGGTGGGAGAAGTCTGCTTCTTACTGTTTGGTAAGTCATTTTCCAGTTTATTTGGGGGAGAAATAACTAATTCTTTCCTATTGCTAATAAGAAGGAATAATTCAGTCTTTTTTCTCAAATCTTAAAGATCAATAATTTTTGTAAGGTAAAGAATTCTTCAACTGTAGCGATGGACCCATGGTTAGGCACTCACCTGTAGAGCCTATCAGCCCGAGTATGATTCTCTAGTACCCACATAAAGCCAGACGCACAAAGCAGCACATGCATCCGGGTTTCATTTGCAGCAGCTGGACGCCCTGTCATGACCATTCTCTCTGTCTATCTCTCTCTGCTTAAAAATCAATAAATAAAACAATATTTAAATAAAAAGAATTTGTAATTTCGGTACTCTGTTGTTATTCATTGGAAAAACAAGTGGGATATTTGAATACCTTGCTCTACAGTCATGCACATTTATGTAGCATCTATTTTATTGTATTAGATACTATACCAACATTACAAGGTAACGTAACAATGGTTCTTGACTATAAGATGTTGAAAAGCTGTGGGGGAGGCTTTCATGTGAGTCATGAATGGAAAATAGTGGGATGAGAGTGAGGACAGAGGGGAAAAACCCACTCCTTCATATGAGCCTAAAGCAAGTTTACTCATAAGCTGTCTTCAGAGATGAGTAGGAGTTGGCTGCGAAGAAGGGTGTGAGGATGTAGTTCATGGAAGCAGGAGATAAAAGGTGCAAATATGACTTTAGTCCTTAATGATAAGACTGCACAATAGAAATTTGGTGAGGCACAAAAGGGAAGGAGAAATGGAGAGGGGGAGAAAAGAAAGGAACAGAAGAAGGAAGGGAAATAGTGAGGAAGAGAGATAAAGAGAGAACATACTGAATTTAGAAGTGATTTGTGTACAAGCAGAGTGTGGCCTTTGACCTAGAGAAACAGGAAGTAGTGAAGGTGTCAGAATGTGGTGGACAGTGGTCACATTATTAGTTGGTTCTTCCATCTTCAATGGGTCCCATAAACATACAGAGCATGATTAGGGGCAGAGCTGTGAGAAACCATCACAAAACTGAGGGGAAAGCTGCTGAAGTTTTATTTAAGTCTACTTAGATGGAGAAAGAAGGGGAGGGATAAGCTAAAAAGAAAAAACAATAGACATTAGATACAAATCAAATTTGGCTCCTAATTAGATATGGTTGTAAGTGAAAGTGAGGCATGTTTCAAACCTGAGTGACAAGATCGTAAGTAATGCCTGTTAACCAGACAGCTCTACGGGGGGGAGGGGGGGGGAGAAGCAAGTACTACGTAGGTGCTATGGGTTCTTATTGTAGAAACTGAAGGTTGACTGAGGTCTAAATGTCCAGGTTAGCATCAAATTCTGTCAAGTCTGTCTTAACAAGTCTCAAACCCAGCATGTCTCCTTCTGCCCCTCCTTTCTAACAAGCTCCCAGCAGGCCTTCTGTAACCTACAACTAAGTGCATCAAATCTTGCCTCCAGCTTCAGTCTGTCTCATACCTCAAAGGCAGTCATGTTCCTGTTTGAAAATCTTTGATGGCTACCACATCACTTCAAGACCAAAGCAAGCACTTCCCTGTATCATACACACTTCTTCCTTATCTATTCACTGTGTACTTCCTGTCCTCATATTCCTCCTCACCCCCTACTGCCCACATGGATCTGTCAGATTCTTGCTGCCCGAGCAAGGCACTCACACTCTTCCTTCTGTCTGAACTACTTACACCTAACCTTTTCTAAGGTTTCATCTGGAAATATCTGCATTCCCACTATTACTGTGAAAAATTGTGTTCAATTTATCAGAGTGAAAGAACCAGCATTGATTAGCTCATAGTTCCTGAGTCAGGAATTTGAGAGCATCTTCTATAGATGTGCCAGTACAGGGCCTCATGGGCTGCATTAGATTGCCAATGCAACCACAATACTGTGAACTGATGTGAATGTAAGGTGAAACCTCCAGCTCCCTCGAACAGCTCAGTTCCTCATCACCTGGGCCATGCCATAGACCTACTGTTACAGAGTTTCTCCAAAAAGAGTGAGTTAAGATAGGTAGAGCCTAAGTGTGAAGCCATAGCCTTCTCTACCTAATCTTGCAAGTAACATGACATCACGGCTGTAACCATCTACTGCTTGAACAAACCAACTCCGGCACAATGTATTCAGGATGGTGCAGGGTAAGAGTATCAGGAAACAGATTACTGAGCAACATGCTGATGGATGAACCCCAGAGACCCCAATGCAGAGCAGTGAGGTAGTACTAAAAAATATTTGAAAGTGAATGAATGAATGAATAAGGGTAAACAAGTTTATATAAAGTTTTGGGTTAATTACTCTGGGGCATTTATGTATGTAAAAGATGCATTTTCTACTCTCAAATATATTTTTCTCCTAAAAGAATACATCCCATGATCTCTGAGTAATCATTTTTTTTGCATACAGAAGCTGGAGCAATGAGAAGTGGTCTAATAACACATGGTTCGGTTCTTTATTCCCAGAAGAATAAGTAGTTAGGGAATGTCCATGAGAGGATATCAACATCATCTGTTAAGATTATGAAAACAAACCCCTCATAAAAAAGCTTCTACTCATAAGTTCTCATGCTTTAATTGAAATATGAATTAACTCAGCATTGATATTTTGAAATTTTTAGGTTGATTTAAAGGAAGAGAAAAACAATGTTTGAAATCACATCCTTTAATTAAAGAAAAAAAATGAAAGTTACAAACAAGGTGAAGGATATAAAGCTATTTTACCATTCATTGGAATTGTAAATCTTATAGAAGATAATGCTGAAGTGGGTGAGCTACAATTCAAAAATGACATTAATACAATAATGGGTTTATCTATTGGCACTGTATTCTATCAATACTATAGTAAATGTCATAATAATTTTTTAGTTCACAGGTATAATTGATAAGCATTAATCTGCCTATAAATGACACAAACAAGATAGAATAATACATACATCATTATGTGACACACACTTAAAATTGGTTAAAATCATATTAGTTTCCTTTCTATAATAACATTTAAAAAAGAATGATGTGAGAACCAATATGCAATATGCATCATTTTGATCATTCGCTTAAATAAAGGGCAAGGTTCTCACAAAAAAAAGAATGATGTAAAACTACCTTCAAAACTTAACTCTAAAGTTTAGAAGATTTAAGCAAACAGAAAGTGATTCCATAATCATGAATTGGCAGACTTATTCATATTAAACTACCCAAAGTAGGCTGTAAATTTAAAGCTAATAAATACTAATTTCTCAATGTGCTGTTTTAAGAAATAGAAAACTCTATCCTAAATGTCTCAAATGGATGAAGAATACCAATGCAACCTGAAAAAAAAAGAATAAAACTGGAATTCTCTGGTTTCTTCATTCTAACACATATTATAGGGTATGATTACCAAAATAACACATCAAGTATAAAGAACAATTGAATCCTTTGCACAGATGCACAAAAATATTTGACAGTGATGCCAGGATTATTTCATAGAGAAAAGACAGCCTTCAGTCTGTTTTGGACAGTTGTATTTTGGTATATCCAAAGGCAAGAGAATGAAGTCATACCTGAATTTAACATCACCTATGACAACCAGAAAGGGATCACATACCTTAAGGTGAGAGTTGATGATCTTATGACATAGCAGAGAGCTTTTGCAAAGTTTGATTTGTTGATGATTCTTTGGACATAATACCAAAGACATATCCAACAAAAGAAAACTAGATGAAATAGAAGTCCTAAATATTATAACTGTAAAATACCACTTCAACCTCATGAGAATGGTTTATTTTAAAACAAAATAATCTCAGAAAATATCAGGAATTGGTGAAGAGATTAGACAAATAGAAAACATATACCTGGTTGGTAGGAATGTAAATAGTACAGCCACTATGGGAAGTAGCATTATAGAGTCTTTGGAAAATAAATAGAGCTACCATATGACCAAGCAACCCAGAAGAATTGAAAGCAGAGACCCAGATGTAGACTTATCCAAGTTCATCAAATCCTTATTTACAAAACCAAGAGGTAGAAACATTCCAAATATTCAATAACAGAATGTATAGAGGCCATATTTTAATAACAAAAGAACATACATACGTTTGATTTATTTGAACCAATTATATCTGCACTCATTATAGATAAGTTGCAATATACATTATACTACAGCACCTTAATAATCAACAGTGAAGAGTTACAGTTAGCAAAGACATAGCTGTACCATAGCAAATTATCATTAAGTATTTAAAAGAAAATTCATGGTTTAGGAGGAAGAAACATTGTAAGATGACATTTCTTTTTACATTAAATCTTTCAGTAAGATCAGAAAGGACAAAATGTCCAAGATTTTCATAGCCAAGAGAGAGAACAACCAATTTGAAATTGTGTGCTTTCAGCAAAACAGAATGCTACCTTTCTTTCTCAAGGATGAGATAGTAAGACTGAGCAAAATATTAATCTGCAAGGGCCTCACTAATCTCACTGCTGAGCAGTCAACATGCTTCATGTGTGTCTTCTAGTTCTCAAGAACATTTCTGAAATTTAATGCCTTATTTTTGCTTTTCTTGGAAAAATAAACATGGTTTTATATTTAAGGTAATTTAAAGGTGACTGGTAATTCAAGTTTGGACTATCTTTGCTACATTTTGTAATGAATGTTTCCTGAAAGTATATCCAGCTTACAATATAGTAAAATAACCTATCCCAAAAATGCATGTTATTAATTAAGCACATTGTCAGTGCTTTGAAATAAAATCAATCTTGGTTTTGAATTATTGGTTGAAAGGTCATTTTGAACTAGTAAGAGATTATGAAATAGAAAAATACTACAATTTCTTACTCACAAATATGGTTTTAGGTTGTGGTTCTTGTCAAAAGCTTACATGTAAGAACTCATATATGCTTTCTTACATCAATTTTTATGTTCCCTTTTTAATGCACTTTATATTCAAAGAAATTTTAGATTTCTAAAAATATAGGCATAGAGTCCCCTCTTCCATTTCCTCAGATTCCACTAACATTAACATCTGGCCTCACTGTGGAACATCAACTGCACTTAATGATACTGCATTGATAAATTGATCTTAACTAAGTCCATAGTTTTCATTAGAGTTCTTTCTGAGGGTTTGGATAAGTGTATATCTCCTACCCACTGTTACAGAATCTTCAGAGCAATCTCTCTGCCTTAAAAATCCTTTGTGCTCTATGCATTCAACACTCTGCCTCACCCAATTCCTAGGAGTTGTAGATCTTTTTACCTGTAAACCTAGTCTTGGCTGTTGAAGAGTGACAGATGGGAGGAACACTATAGATTTTGCCTTTTTTATTGGCTTCTTTAAGTTAGCAACACATATTTCTATTTTCTCCATGTCTCTTCAGAAGATCAATAATTCATGTTTCTTTATTGCTGAGGAATATTTCATTGTTAAGATGAACTAGTGTATTTATCCTTTCAGTTCTCAAAATACATCTTGGTAGATTCTTGGTTTTAACAATTTAAACCAAACTGCAGGTTTTTGTGTAGCTATAAGTTGTCACTTCTCTTGAGGAAATAGAAGAGGAATATAATTAGCATGTCATACACTCTCTGCATGTGTAGGTTTTGCCAAATTGCCAAACTGTCTTCTAAAGTGACGATCCCAATTTGTAGTTCCAGCAACAATGAAGGTATATTTCTATAGTTGCCATCCTCACCACAACTGAGTTGGGCCAGTGGTTTGGATTTAGGAATTCTAATAAGCATATAGTTCCATTGCACCATGGTTTTAATTTGTATATGACGCAAAGAATTGACCATCTCTTAACACACCTTTTTGCTTATGTGTTTGTGATGTGGTGTGTGTGTGTGGTATGGTACATATGGTATGTGTGGTGTGTGCATGTGTATGTGTCCTTGTAGCATGCTTGCCCAATGGTGGTGAAGCAGTCATCACTTGTAGCTTTCCACCTGTTCTTATTTAAGCTGCAGTCTCTTGCCAATCCCAAAGCTTTTCAGTTTTCTCAAGCTTCCACAATTCTTGAGTCTCTGCTCAGATGTTTATGTGGGTCCTGGGGATCACACACAGGTGTACTCAGACCTCCTCAGGCCCACATTCTTGGACAGGAAGTGCTCTTAACTGCTGAGCATTTTTTCTAGCCCTCACAAGCTCTCTATACACTGTGATGTGATATGTATTCTGCCCTTTTTCCTATTATTGTTTTTTAAGAGTTTGATATATACATATATATTAATATTATTTATTGTTAATAATTAGATACATTGTATAAGGGATATATCCTTTAATAAAAGTGCTGGGTTTCCTGTAGTGTGTCTGAAAGAAAAACAAGCTCATGTCTTTTGTAACATGTGAATGAAATATTTAGAAATTTCTCAAGATAGAAACAAGTATTTTTGTGCATTTAGCCCTGGTGTCTATTGTTCACAACAATAATAGTTACCATTTCCCCTTGAACTCCTGATAATTGATAGTGACCTTTTCAAATTGCTCACACTTGCACCCTGAGCACTTGCTTTTCTAAGGAAACATTCTAACATACATCCCAGGGAAGTTTTGAGGCATTTGTATATCAAAGCAGCCATGATGACACCTTTCCCTGGTATCCAAACAGAAGGAAAGACTACAAAGCAGAATTCTAAATATAATTCTATCAAAAATAATGTGTTCATATTTGAGGAACATAACTTCACTGTTTAAGTGAGCAGTGATGTCATTTATTCTATTCAATCTTCAGAATGATTTCCTAAATGACACACCCCGTGATCATGATCAATTTTAGAGGATCCAGAGAAACAGTTTACACAAGCCACTGTTTGGCAGCAATTTCAGGGATTCACGCCACATATTCATGAATAGATTATAACAGGAACAGATTAAAAAGTAAGTCATTTTTGTTTCTTTGCTGTATACTCGTCAATAATGGAATGGGGATGAGAAGCCAGTATATACTAGTTAATAATGGAATGGGATGAGAACCCACTGATAACCTAAGTTATCTCCATGAACTCTCCTCACACTAACTAGCAACTGTAACTACTCTCTCCTGAAAATTGGAAGTTTAAACATATATGGCAGTTCAATAGTAAGAAATCTGAAAATTCAGCCTCAAACAGTTTTCCTTTAGGAGTAGGCTCAGAGCATGTTCATCATCAGCCCTGCTTACCAATCTCTCTCTCTCTCTCTCTCTCTCTCTCTCTCTTTCTCTCTGTTCTCAGTCTCTGTCTCAGTGCTTGCAAATACATATTTAAAAATCAATAACCCAAATGTATACTACAAGTGACTGTGAAATTCTGTAGGTAACCTACCCAAGGGGCTGGTGACTGCTCATCCAGGATTATATTCATATTGGAAACAAGTCTAGCATTTTTTTCTCCTGAAACAGAATAAACAACTTTTAATTGCCATTTTCCTGAAGCATACCCTGAGCAAAGTAAGTAATGGTATTGTCTTTCACCATGGGTTACAATACAGAGAAAACTGTAGTTTTGAGCTTTTCAAATGTATCTGAATAGATTTATGTGCATTTTCAGAACAAACATCCTCCAGAAGGGTCGTTTTCCTTTTCAGTGAACACAGGATGTTTCTTACAAGCATATGTGGTTTAGAAAGTCAAAAATAATTTTATTTTGACAAGTTTATTTTCATGTTATGCTTGCAGTTTTTTTTTGAATTGCAACTCAATAAATTTGTTTACATTTGAAGATACAACATATGTGAAAATATAATTTTTAAAATTTCAAACTCAAAATCAAAAAGAAAACTATTTTATGAGAAAAAAATGCCTTTTGCTATATAACTTGAGTAGCTATTAATAATGACCAGATATTTTCAGTGCTGAGGGCATGATTCTCTCTCTGTCTCTGTCTCTGTATCTGTCTCTGTCTCTGTCTCTCTTTCTCTTCCTGTAAAACAAAGGACCTTTTCTTTTTTTATTGTCCATAATGAGTTACAACATTTAGTGGACAAACAATGAGTTGTTATCCCCAATTCCCCACTGCCCTCCCCTCCCCACTCCGCTGGATAACCTCCTCCATGGGTCGTCTGGATCAGTCCTTGTGACAGGGGACCATGGATAGCCTAGTATTCAGCCAGGTTCTCCTGGCCATGCCTCTGGATAATCTCACCCACCATGGCCCTCACAATCTTTCCGCCCTCTCTTCCGCATAGTTCCCTTCTATTCAGTCCCAATCTAACTAACTTTCAAGTAAGCCAAGAGTGAATAGCAAGTCCCTTTAGTTACCAACACAGGGTTGAACACATAATCCATGCTTTACCATTAAATATTGCATTTTGTTTTGATATATTTAACTTTCCAGGCTGATTTATTTCACATGTCTATATTCTTTGCAGGTGTAAAATTAGTCTTTCCATTCCCCACAAAAAGCAAGAATCTTCCTTTTAATAAATACTTAAATGTTATGAAATTTGGTTTTCTCCCCAATAATAAAAAGCTACAGAATGTAATGCACAAATCATATGAACTAATTAATACAAAATGTCATAAAACAATCATGAGTGTGTACACTAGCTGGGAATTTAACAAATACAAAAAAGGATAGGCAAAACTAAATTAATGGCAGATAGAAAAAAAATCTTTAGTCTTGAAATGATTTCCAATTGAAAAGTGAAAAGAAAATTCAATCAAGAATCTCAGTAGAACCCGGCTGAATACTAGGCTATCCATGGTCCCCTACCACAAAGAGTGATCCAGACAGCCTATGGAGGAGGATATTCAGTTGACTGGGGATGGGGGGGGGCAATGAGGAATTGGGGATAACAACTCATTGTTGGCCCACTAAACAATGTAACTCATGGATAATTAAAAAAAAAGTAAAAAAAAAAAGAATCTCAGTAGAGACCAAAATTCCTAGGAAGAAATTGATAGTTCTGGAAGCTGAATGCAGTGACATTTGGGGGTGAGGAAGCTTTCCTCTCCTCTAAGTTCCAAGGTCCATCTCTGAGCAGAGCCCAACTCAATTCCTCTAGATTTCAGGGGGATGGTTCAGAACCTTGGACAGCAGGGCACCAGGCTCAGAGATTGGGGAGTCCAACATCTCCACTTTCTAATGTGCTAAATGAGGGTGAATCAAGCTCCATAAACCTAGTCATCTATCCAAAGACCATAAAGACTGAAAACCCACATGAGAAGGCATTCAGAGACTGGTTTTACATTCTTCCTCATCTCTCAGCCCATTTTAGTGACTATGGCCCAGAAGACAGTCTAATCATGCTTATGCCTTTGGTAGATTTACAGCATCTTGAAGAAATATTTTAAAGGAATGAGGACCAGAAGGGTGGTTTCTATAGCCATCAGAACAGAATGGAAAATTTGTCTTTATTAAACAGTAGCCCGCTAAAAGTGAGGTGCAATAAAGTGCTTACCATGCAAACCTGAGGCTCTGAGTTTTATCCTCACATCCTTGTGAAAAAAAGTCAGATTTGGTGACACATGGTTATCACCCCATGGTGAAGCAGAGACACCTGGATCCCCAGGAATTACAAGCCAGCCGATGTAGGCAAGTTCCTGACCATTGAGTGTATCAGTCTCAAAATAAAATTCAGTGCTTCTGAGAAATGATACCCAAGATTGTCCTCACATGCCTGTGACCACATACCGATGCACAGACACATACATAAACATGTACATACATACAAATCTGTATATATTTTGAAAATCTCTAACTCATCTAATTTTCCCATTAAAATTCACTTTCTTACTATGATCTGTAAACATTAACACTTTAAGTCATATTTACATAGATTGCCTTCAAAATAGTTCTCAGCCATTAGAAGAATAGTAAAATGGATCTGAGATGTGAGTTTTGAAAGGCAATAAATACTCCTTGGAGTTTTCTACGATTAAGAGTGAGTGATGTATAACAGAGAAACAAGTCACTGCTTAGTGAGAAGCTGCTTGCTATGTGGCAGGAATATGCTATTTCCTTTACATGGGACCACTGATCCTTAAACCTGTAATGATTTTCACTTTGTATGGAAACTGAATGACTCCAGGTCACATAGCTTGAGGCATGAGACTGAGATCTGGTCATGTTTTTGCCCCATATAGCTTGCTCTTTCCACTGTACTGGAAACTTTCCAAAGAAATGTTTGATTCAAACGCAATGAGATTTTCCTTTGTTGAACTTTCATTTTCAGAAGCTAGGACTGAACTCAAGATCTCCCACATGCTAGGCAAGAAGTAAGCAACTGAGCTATAACCCCAGTCCTAGGGTTCCCGTTTTGATGCTGAAGCAGTTTCCATTGACCTTTGAACTTTATGTCGGATACCCAAGGGCATGACCACAGGAGGATGGTGGCACTCATCAAGTAAGAACATAGGCTGTTAGGTTTCTTAAGCTATGTTAAGGTGTTTAAACTCAAGGCTTATAAATATGTTAAATGACATAATATTAGGCTCAGACATTTCAGCAGTTATTTCAAAACACATATTAACAAAAAAGACTGGAATTTATGCATTGTCGCTCAATTCTTTTTCTCAGTGCATTCTGACTGCAATGGTTTGAATGTCCACTCAAAATTTGGTTGAAATTAGGTTGCCATTCTAACAGTACTAAGATATAGAATGTGTAAAAGCACATTAGAAGGGGATTCTAAAGTAGGAAATAGGGTATGTCAGCCTCATTCCCCTGTCATCTCCCAAGCTTACTTGCTCTGTTACCATGTTATGGCACAACATGACATGCTAATGCCAGACCCACTGACAACTTCAGAAACTATGAGACACACAAACTCCAGAGTGTGGCATTCCTTTATAGTAGCAGAAATGGACCAAGACATGTTCTAAATTTCAATAAATATGTAGAAATGTCTAAATTTACCTAGGATAAATAATCCTTGAAGACATTATATGTTAAAAAACGGCTTCTTGGCACATGGAATTTGGGTGGGAAAGAGGTGAAATGTGAATTGGAACACCACAAAGAACACTTTACACAGCTACGGTACAGTTTCTTTGCCTCAGAGCAGGGCTCATAGAGCAGTGAGAACCTCAGGATCAACTGTGTCCCTGTGCTAGGAACTGGTTAGGTTAGGCCCAGCTCTGACAGGGTTAGATACCCTCACATCACTCCTTAGGGGACCTTACTTCGGATGAATGTGCCTGCACTAGTTCATTTTAAGTATAAAAAGAGCGGCTTGCCTGGAATACCAAGATGGTTCAGGAAAAAAGATGAAGTAGTTCTCATTTTATGCTTCCTTGCTCCTGGCAACTCCTTAAAAAGACATTTCTAATCACATTTTTAAACTGACATTAGACAGAGGTTATTAAATACCCCCCTAGAAATTAAATTTATAAAACTGTAAAAATTTCAGCAGTGTGAACCAGTTATTTTTATTTATGCATTTATAGTAGTAATATAGTGCCAAAATAACACTAGATTATAGAGTTTTATGGGCTATATTTCTTTTGTGAATTAGACAATATTTTCAACATGTTTTATTTTATTTTATTTATTTGCAAGCAAAGAGAGATAGAAAAGAGACAGAGAAAATAGGTATGCCAGAGCCTCCAATTGCTGCAAATGAACTCCAGATGCATGTGCCACTTTGTGCCTCTGGCTTTGCGTGAGTGCAGGGGAATCAATCACAGGCTTTGTAGGCAAGCATCTTAACTGCTGAGCCACCTCTTCAGCCCCTCAAAATATGCTCTTAATGATCATAAAATTCTAATTTATCTAGGATAAATAATCCTTGAAGACATTATATATAGAGAGAGCTGGAGCTATCAACAACTGTTCCACTCTTTATTGCTAAATTGAGGTTGTTCGATGCCACATATATGTGAGATCATGTATTATTTGTTTACCCACGGCTGGCTCATTCCATCTAGCACAACAGATTTGATCACAAAGTTCTAAATGGCAGGATTCCTTCATTTTTCTATTCCATTTTGTGCATTAATGTGTCACACTTTATTTGTACATTCTTCTGTTGACACTAAAATTGGTTCTGCATGCTGGCCATTGGTAGTGATGCTGCAGTGAACATAAGTTTGTGCAACTTCACCTCTCTGAACAGTTTATATTCTTACAGGAATTACTTGGAATTAGTTTACTAGAAGTTGGTAGGATATCACTGTTCCTCCATTTTTTCCTTGACAAAAAAAGAAACCCAAATCAGAAAAATGGATTCACCTTTTCTAGAGTTAAAAGTTGAGAATCCTTGATGTTCCTTTCTCCACCTACCTCCTTGGTTTTGAGGTATGCTTTAGCTTGAATCTTTTATCACAGTCCTCTATCTAAAACTTATAAACACTTGGAAATTGAAGTTTAATGCTTTGAACCTGAGAGAATAAAAAAATTGACAAAATGAAAAAAAATCTAACAAATGGATGTGTCAAAACGATTCTATTTTTCAAGCTAAGGCTTTCAAAACAATAAGTAGAATCCTACCTGAGATATATCATGTTCAATTTCAGACAGAAATAAAATGCAATCATAAGTCAACCAAAGTTTCTTATACCATCTAAATTACATATGCAAATTCTTTCACTGCATTAGCCTACAATTCTAAATTCAATGTCTTCATTTTAAGGCAGTGTCTTCTGCAATTAATATGAAATGGTTCAGAGAAAGCCTACAAGGAAGTATAGTGAGGTGGTGTTCACAAGCAATTTTTGGAAGAAAAAAGTATCTTATAAAACACAAGAGGTACAGAATGTGTAGACTGGAAATTGGATCCTCAGTCATTGGCTGTTTTGCAAGAGTCCTTAACAAATTAAAATGGGGAGCTTTGCTCACACTGTGGAGCACTTCCAAGGTCATTAGACATGTCCAGAGATCATTCTGTACCTTCACACATTTCATTTTAATTGTCACAGAATTAGTAACCAAAGAGCACAGATGCTGTAAAAAGCAATAGTAAATCATCCAAGAGAGAACAACTTTTCTGAATTGCCCCTAATCATTTGAATTCTATGCATTGCTTTTAATAGTCACAAGGAATCCAGAATCATGACCAGGGCACTAGAGATTCTCATTACCCAGTCATTCTACCCATCAGAGCTCACGTTCCAACTAAGGTGATTTGCAACATGGGCTCATCAGGTAATAAGTCTCAGCATTCCTGAGTGACCCAAGGTAGGAGGAGTTAACAGCTCATATCCCCAGGAAAACAATCCTGGGGATAGTGAGCAAATAGGAAACATGAATCTTTTGACAAATATGCCCTAAATAGTACTTTGTTAGGATCCATTTAAAGCCTGCCATCATTTTTACATGTTTTTTACTAAGAAAAAAAAATAAACTCTGTGACATTTTCTCTGGAGGCCTCTTGTAAATTCCATTAGCTGTGAAATTGCAGAGAAATGACTTTCCTGCTTATGCAGTGCACATGCATTGAGTGCCTTCCAGGTGTCTGATGTTAGGGAAAAAGGAGGAAGGCACTCCTATATCTCCAGTGGGTGGACTGGCATCCCTGTGATCGCTAGCTTATGAAAGTCCAATATGAGCAAGTCTAACATAAATCATAAGGTTAGTTAATATGACAGTTTAAAATTAATGTTTACACTTCATTCATTATTAAATCATCATCCAAACAGAAACAAGAAGGAGAATAGTTTAGGTGTAATAGTTTTAATTATTTTTCTGACTAATACCTAGAAACAGAGCTTTCTGTTGGACATACTGCCCTGTAACTTTCCCTCTGATAAACAGGGATGCAGGAGAAGTGAAACCCAGCTGAGGTAAGAAAAAATGTCTTTCATTCATGCTGTGTAGAGAAGTACAAGTGATTAATGAGCAAGAATTGAGCAGAGAGTTCTTCCTGATGAATAGGCGACCCACATGAATGCCCTGGCGTACCCGTTAGGCAAACCTGAAACAGAAACCATTGCCAAATCCAGCTCGATGAATAGCTCCACTGAAGAACTCTCAGCATGAAAGAGGGCAGTTTTTATTCATCAGGGAGCTTGTAGGGTACTTCAATTAGAAAGTTGAACACTCACTCAGCTTAAGGCATGATGTTGGTGTTAATTTTAGTTTAAAAACAAGGATTTCCAAAAGGAATAGTGGTAAAAGAGAAGTGCACAGGCTTCCCAAATGAAGGCCAAAGGCACAATCCCCACCGATGATAAAATGGTTTCCCCACTCACACATTTAATTGAACTAAACAAGTTTCTTCCAGCAGACCTGTTCACAAGTCAGCTCATCCAAGTTATTAGGAGTTCTATTTTTCAGTATTTCACACCTTCAATCATATCCCAATAGGAAACAGCAGCAAGCGTTCCACCAATCACTATTTCAATCTTCATGAGGGAATCCTCATAAATCCTTAAGTATCCATAAAGTCTTATGTTCTCCAAACACACACACACACACACAAACACACACACACACACACACACACACACACACACACACACACAAGGATTAGATCCAAATGGAAATATATAGATCAGAGCAAATAGGCTGAGGTGTGCTAGGCAATGCCAAAAAGGCTTATTGAAATGACCAGATGACATCAAACAGATCACATCAAAATATATAAAACTTAATCCTCTGATGGTCAAGCTTCTCTTGACTACAACATTGTGTGAACACAATGAATTCTGATGGCAATATTAGTGCTTTCTGTTGTGTTCACCAAATATGACAGAGAGGTAATTTATAAAGAGTAAAGGTTCATTTAGCTCTTGTTTCTGGAGGCCAGTTGGCCTGGCCGAGGGGCAGCATCGAGCGGAATGAAGGAGGGACCGCAAAGTCCTGGGGCGGCCTGGAGTGTCGCATGGAAGGAGGAATGCACACAAAGGACAGAGTTTGTGCCCCGCTGAAACATGCTTCAGCCAAGACCACTGTTCGTCTGCACAGAAGGAATGAGTATGGGGGCTCTGACGAACTTGAGAAGGTCAAGCAGCCCAGGTGACAGTGGGCAGGGTAAGATGGGAACAAAGTCATCCTGCAGTACTGGGGTTGATCTCATCCCTCCACCTCTCCGATATGTGCAGAATTCTTTCCTCGTGTAAACTCTGGTCTACGTCTGTTTCAACAAGCAGCAAGACTGGTCCTGTTTATTCCTTTATGCTTCATCTAGCTTTTTGTTTCTCAGCTATTATGTTTTCTAAAAAGAGAGGTTATAACGGCTATAGAAACAATCCATAATAAATTCCCTAAAGGAAACCCAAACCTGTGCCATGGGAACATGGGAAAGTGGGGAAGATACTGGAGGAAGTGGTATTTGGAGAGAAGCAGAATTGGAACTAGGAGGGGGGTGGGAGTCAACAACAACAAATGGTGTTTGAAAATGCCAGAATGAATGGTACCTGAACCTCTATGTACCGTCTAAAAAAAGAGAATGTATCTTATTATATTTTGAATGTAACCTTAATGTAAACATATATGTTACCATGCAATGATTTGTTATTATAAGGAAGTAATAAATATTTTGAAAATTAAAAATATAAAACTAAATAAAAGCATATTTCTGAGTATATGTATTTCAGTATGGTGAAACCTGTTTCTATTAGAGCTTCCCTATGAGCACGCCACAGCTCAATCTTAGACTGAAATGAATGTGTGCTCTTCTGTCCAGGAAGCAACACCCTCAAATCCTAAACTACCACTTCTGAAGGTCACCTCTGCCTTTTCATCCTGTGGTTTGAAAGTCTGTGATTCTTTCTTTAATAAGAAACAATGACTTGCTCTCCTACTGAGACTTGCTAAGGAATCTGTAAGTGGCACTCAGAACTTTCCATGAATACATATTGGAAAGAAGAGTGATGGTTTCACAGGAATCCTTTTTTTTTTTTTTTTTTTTTTTTGAGGGAGACTCTCACTCTTGCCCTCAGGATGACCTGGAATTCACTATGCAGTCTCAGGGTGACCTTGAACTTGATCCTCCTACCTCTGCCTCTTGAGTGCTGGGATTAAAGGCCTGAACCACCACTCACCATTCCTTTGATTCCACAAATCCCATTGAATTAAAGCACAGCAGAAGCAGAGGATTCCTAAACAAAATGACCTGTCATACACAGAAAATTAATTCACTGAAATATGGTTCTGTTTATGGCATTCTTCCTTTTAGAGGAGACACTGCAAAAACCGTTCATTAAACACACACACACACACACACACACACACACACACACACACACACACAGGCACACATTTTGTATCTTCAACTACATAGACTTAAGACTTAAGATTCATACCACTTTAACACATGATCGTTTTCTGTAAGGCCAGCTAAAATTAATTTCATATTCTTTTACTGCCAAGGTAAGGTCCATACATTCTGTTTTGTCAGAGAATAAATATTGAGCCATTTATTCCAAAGGTCATAGTGTGGTAAATTTAAGAAGCCAGAGTCAAATTAGTAAAATTATAACCTTCTATTGCTTTCAGATAGCCAAGATGAGTATTTCTTTCCCTTAAACTATCTTTACCCTAATTTAATTCATTTGATTTTAAAAACATTTATTGAGTACCTATAATACATTTATCACTTGGCCAGCCATTGGAAATACAGATGTAAATTGATGCTTTACCCTTTAAAGTAATTATGTAAGCTACTGGAAGAAGATATATAATAAACATATATATACATATATATGTATATATAATACAGATTCAAATGTCTAGGATAAGATTTTTGTCTAATTTAGTATTTCTAATATTGAATTTATAAATCATGTAAATTCTCAGTAAAGAAAACTGTCATTGTTTCCAATGTCTGGTCCAGACATCTGGTCCAGATATGTCTATGTTAATAGGTTACCCTAATATGTAAATTCTGGATAAAGAGAATAATCCCAGATGGAATCTGTAGTCCTTTGGGTATCCAAATTTCAGGAGGTGGTCATGCTCACACCAAGCCTTTGAGAGGAGCCATTAAAAGTCCTAAAGTAGAAGCTGAAATAGAAGCGACAGAAGAGGCAGTTCAGAACATGCATTAGAGCCCAGGGCAGGGCTGAGGGAACTCTCATAATTTCCCTATTTAATTGTTCCTGGCCTCAGTTTGTTTCAAGTTCAGCTTCTTAAGCCTCCTTTCTCATTAAAAGATTCCCTAAATGAACATCATTACTCTTGGCAATGACATGCACCAATACTTGATTTTTCAAAAACAAAAAGACACTCTTTTTAGGTGAGCACAAGTCTCTCAACTTTTCTCCTTTATGAAATATTCAGTTCAGTACAAAAATTATTTTGCCAAGATCTTACAGCTTGCAACTTTAGAAGGCATCTATTCACAATTTTATAGTGACTTTTTCTTCTCTAGAGCAAATTATATTTGGGGATATTAGTGTCTGTAAACCCTGAGATATACCTGGAGGGAGAGTTTTGAGGATGAGCAGTGAAAGGCCTGAAGACAATGCCTCTTCATTTTCTAGAAAAAGCAATATACTTGAAGTGAAATTATATAGCTATATTACTACACTCCCAGACCAATACTTTAAAACACAGATTTGCTGCTTTTCACTAAGAAAGATCTGAGAACTGTAAGGTCATGCCCACCCCTCTTCTTCCAGGTTACTCACACTATGTTTAAAACCACTGGACTAAGATGTCACTGTGACCATCTACACCACATTCACCTAGGAAATCTTACTGCATTACATTTAGGAATTTGACATTCCAGATTCAGAGTGCATTTTTGCATCTTATATATCACATCATTTTACCCTTCTGTTCCTCATTACTGTTAGATGTTGAAAGAGCTACACAGTCTCTGAACCTCATGACCAGTCTCCCATCTTCCCCAGAACAGCAAGATCAGCACCTAAGAGTGTTGAGAGACTGAATGATCACCACTGCCTCCTCCATGATAACATAAGTCACAATCACAAGGCTTACAAAATACTAAAGTAATTTTAAAAAATAGGCAACTTCATGGTTTAACTTAGTGGTTAAAAGCACTTTCCTGCAAAGCCTGTACACTTGGTTTAACTCCCCTGTCACTAGGTAGAGCCAGATATAAAAAGTGTAGCATACATCTGAACATTGATGCAGTGGCAAAAGTCCCTGACACCACCATGTTCATTTTTATTCATTCTCATTCTCTGTCTCTCTACTTTCAAGGAAATAAGTAAACACATTAATGAAATATATATTTTTAAATATCTGACCTCCTTGAGGGACTACAAAGTCACTCCTCAGTGTGCCACTTCATGCATCTGGCGTTAAGTGGGTACTGGTGAATCAAACTGGGTTGTTGGGCTTTTGAGGCAAGTGCCTTAACCCAATGAGCCATCTCTTTAGATCCAAATAGAGTAATTTTATTTGCATAGAATATTTCCCATGAAGTCAGGCACAGTCTTGCTATAAACTAGTTCCTTCCTCTTCCACCTGACAGCATTTACTACTTCTGTTAGCAAACTGGTGATAGAAAACATGATGCACACATTTTGGAGTTTCCAATAACACCTAGAAAGCACCCTTCAGGTAGTGGGGTTATATTTGCTTCATGTATAAACTAGTACAAGTCATCACTTGAAGTGAAGCATTTTCTATAACATTAAGAACTTTAGTAAAAGGCGAAAGATCAGGGAACTATGCGGAAGAGGGGGCGGAAAGATTGTAACAGCCGTGGTGGGTGAGATTATCCAGAGGCATGGCCAGGAGAACCTGGCTGAATACTAGGCTCTCCATGGTCCCCTGTCACAAGGACTGATCCAGACGACCCATGGAGGAGGTTATTCAGTGGAGTGGGGAGGGGAGGGCAGTGGGGAATTGGGGATAACAACTCATTGTTTGCCC